>JAGDQO010001592.1:0-39025 GCA_018342035.1 Solanum appendiculatum | reverse complement strand
TTCCTATGAAGAGGTTCCGGTTGAGATTTTAGACCGGCAAGTCCGGAAGTTAAGGAAAAAGGAAGTTGCTTCTGTGAAAGTTCTATGGAGGAATCAATGGTTGAGCGTGCTACTTTGGAGGCCGAGGCCGATATGATGTCCCGATATCCTCATCTCTTTCCTTCCGATCCTACTCTAACTTGAGGTATCTAGTTCCTCGTGGTTTATTCTTTTGGTCTCATGTGTCATAGTGTATTTCCATGATTCCTTGATTGTGTATGTTCATGAAGAGTCTTATATGATTATGTGCATTTGAGTATGAGTTGCATAAAGTCTTCATGATATGATGTGTTGATCATGCTTTAGCTTGGAGTTAGTGTTTCCTCCTCGGATATGTGTATTTATGTGATTGCATTCTAGGTTGGGTTGTTAGTCCGTGTCTATTACCCTTCTCAAGATGTCTTGATTCTCATTCGAGGACGAATGTTCACAAGGGGGAGATATTGTAACACCCCAAGCTTCCAACGGATTTTAAAATGCAGAACTCACCTAAAGATAGTGACCTACGGAGGCCACCTACGAGCCGTAGATGGATTGGCGAGCCGTAGGTGGGAACCGTTAATGGCACTGTGAAATTTTAGGATTTCCAAGTTTCTGAACTTTGACCTACGGAATAACAGGATGGTTCGTAGTCTAGTTGACGGGCCGTAGATGGGTTCCGTAGATGCCTTCCAGACTTAGACAAATTTTCAGCCCAAAATGAACTTTCTAAATCAATTGACAGAAAAATAGGATGGTCCGTCAATTAATGTACGGACCATAGATCTTGTCCGTCGATTGGCCCCGACAGTTTTTAATTAACGGCTTTTTGGTCTTTTCCTAATTGATTACCTATTAAGCTAAGTCGATTATGCCCTTAATCTAAGACCTATAAATACTTTCTAAGCCTAATTCCTTTCATTCTATTTCATTCCAAAACTCTTCTCTCTCAAATATTTCTCTCTCAACTCTCAAGGAAGAAGAAAAAGCTTGAATCCTCCATTGAAGAGCTTCAATCTTCTCTAATTCTTGTGGATTGCTTTGAGGTATGATAGTACTCACCATTAGGAGTCCTTTCCTCCAATGGGTCCTTCCTCTTCTTCATGATTTTCAAAGGTTTACTCTAACCCAATTGAATTAGGGTTTGTGATAAATCATTGTAGGTTCTTCAATTATGATTCCAATTATTGATTTTATGATTCCTAGTGCACGATTTAGCGTGATAAAGTAACTTAGTGCACGAATTAACGTGAATTACATGATTTGATGTAAAGATTGCATGAACCCCCATGATCCCAAGCTAATTCTCCCCAATTTGATAATCTATGCTTTGATTGTTGGGTTGAGTTATGATTTGATGAAGTTTATGAATTCTCTATGAAATCAAGCATGAATTAGGAATGAATTGAGGATAATCATATGAATTTAGCATGATCAAGTCAAAATCATGATTTTCCTCTATTATATGAGTTCCTTCAAGTATGGGTACATTGTCCTAATTATGGCTTTATAAGCATGAGCTTGCATTGAATTGCATGATATGAGTTGAACTTGCATGAACCCATATGAACTCTATGAACTATGAAATAGGAGCATGATGAATTAAGGGTGCTTTGTGAGTAAAGTACCAAAGTTATGATATGATGATGCTATGGTTGAGTAGTGAAAGGTTTTCTCACGTAATTCTCCCATTATGATAAGAGAAGAACAAAGAGGCGATTACCCATGCTCTTAAGGGGCTATTTTAATGATGTAAGCTTGGACAAGGTCTATGAAAGATGAATATCTATAAAGATGATTTTAGCTTGGATTGGTAACCCTAGTTGTAACTCTCCATGTATAATGATATGAATATGTTAATGACTAATCCATGGGAATTATGCTTATCACCGAGTGGATATTGAGATGGAAGCCCTCCCGTTAGTAGAGGCCGGGTCTTCTAGTGAAAGCTCTCTAGTTAGTAAAGGCCGGGTTTTCTAGGTGGAGCTCTCCCGTTAGTTGAGGCCGAGTCTCCTAAAGTAATCTCTATCCCATTAACTATGTTGCCATCATAGGATGTTGTCTTTAAGTAGACATTAGCTAGTGGATCCACATAAGCTAAGAAGTTCATGGTCTTACCTTGGCAAGTAGGACACCCCTTTACGGTGTGGGGTAGACACCGGATTCCATGTTGTTAGCTCACATGGTCTTATATGTTGGTTAAGGCTATTCCCCACAAGTTAATGAATAAGTGTTCTCATGATGAAGTAAAGAAAAGATAGAAAGGTGATTTAGCTTGCTTTTGCCTTGATATATGCTTTATGTTTCATGTTTCTCATGTTTATCATGTTTTTAGCTTGGCCATTGCATGTCATGATTATGTCTCTATCTCTAGCATGTTTTATGTGTTTATGTGCACTGCTATAATACTTAGGACTTTATTGTGCTAACGCATACTTTTGACCGCATCAACTTCCTTGGTGTAGGACGTGGCAGTTCTCCTACTCGTGGCTAGAGCTTTGACTTAGAGTTGAGAAGAAGACTTGGTAAGTCCTCATCCACCCGAGGACATAGCCTTGTCTGATTTTACTTTGATGTCTTTCCTTATGTTTGATATTGTATTAGGCTGCGTCCCTATAACTTATATTCGTATTCTATGATGTTACAAGGCTTTGAGACATGAGTTGTAGACTTTCGTTGTTTTGAGTAAAGCTTTGCTATAAAAATCTTCTCTTGAACTCTTATTTCTCTATTATGTTGTATGTTATGTATGCTAAGGGCTTGTATGAGGCCACTCGGGGTCTTATACGTCGTGTTACATCTAGGGGCTTCCCTAGGTCGTGACAGGTATATAGTCCTAAATCTCAAAAGAGTTATGAACATCAAAAGAATGATCACAAAGATTAATGAGACAAGGTAAGGTGAATCCATATAATTATTTGTTGCAGCTCTGGGGTTAAAATACCTAGCATGGGCCGATCCTTATTCTTGTACTTAAGGGTGGCAGCTCAGGGGTTAAAATACCTAGCATGGGCCAATCCCAATCTATATTACTATGGGTGGAATCCCAGGGGCTAAAAGCCTAGCATGGGTTGATCCTGATTTGTATATTTATGAGGACAGCATCCGATGGTTTAAAATGCCTAGCATGAGTGATCTCTTCTACCATTGATCAGCTGGTCATTCTGTCACATGCTACAAAGTCTATAAAGCAAAGATGAGTAAACCAAAGCAAAGAATGTAATGTATATGATTCAAAAAGTATAAGCAAAGGTGAATGTAATATACGTGATTCCATGAGTATAAACAAGGGTGGTCTCTTATCCTTGTCCATACAGAATATTTGTACATTTGTACTTGATTTCACTTGAGCTCTTGTTTTACATATGGATACTTTATGCCTTTCATATTCGGTACATTATTTCGTACTGACGTCCCTCATGGGGACATTGTGTTTCATGCCGTAGCTACAAGTACTCAAACTAATAGAATATGTCCAATATAAGCACAGGATACTCTGCGGCCTTTGGTGAGCTCCATGTTGATTCAGGGCTTGCCGAGTCTCTAACATATTTTGGATGTTATATTATAGTTAAGGGTATGGCAGGGTCCTGTCCTGACCTAAGCTAAGTGTCTCTCTTTTAGAGGCTTTGTAGACTAAATGTCAAAGTAAAGCGTGGTTATATCGTGTTTCTAGTAATTAAGATCTCGACGGCCTAGTATGTACATTTATTTTGGGTCTATCTATGTTTGTCTTTTATCAAGGTATTTGACCTATACAAATCAAAGATTTATAGTTACCATAGCTATATGTACGATAAGCACAAGTCATAAATTGGTTCTCTCAGGCCTTTAGGGCATCGGGTGCCTGTCCGTCTCAATGGTACTTGGGGCGTGACAAGAGACCCGGGTAATCTTTGAAATTTCATTGTTAAGGGGATATACCAATGTAATTATTAATCTTAAATGAGGAATTCCTTGTAAGCGCGAGTCATCAGCTGCGTTGACTACGTCCCTGCCCTTTGTACATACCACCCGTCGCTCCTAAAGATAAAATGATCCGGTGAAAGGTTCGAATCGCCGGACATAGGCGTTTCATTGTCCGCAAAGTCACAAGAAATCCATTAAAGATTATCATTTATAGGAAAGAGAAGTTGTAACAAGGTTTCCTTAGGTAAGCCTTCAGAAGAATCATTGTCGAAACTTGCAAAGTTGAATGACCCACATACACGTTTCAACACTTAGGTGCAACGTGCGGCTAGGGGTGCTTAGGCCCCCTGCTTGCATGCCTCTTTCAAATCCCCAATTTGCGCGCCCATGCGCTCATTCAATTACCAATGAACCCTGGTGCGGAAAGTGCCAAGGAATACTAAAATTGACTGCCCGCCCCTCATGCCCTATCTATGAGGTGTGGGGGGAGGGCGTGTTCTGCTCTTGAAACACAAATGACTCTTGGAATCAGATATCTTGGCTCTTGCATCAATGAAAAACGTAACTAAATATGATATTTGGTGTGAATTGTAGAATCATGTGAACCATCAAGTCTTTGAATGCAAGTTGCATAGGAAGCCATTTGGTCAAGGGCACGTCTTCTTAGGCGTGATGCATCATGTTGCCCCCTGGATGCTTCAAGACATCGTGTGGGGCGTAAGCTAGCCTTCTGTGCGCCTTAAGCACGCGGCTGGCATAAATGTGAGTCCAAGTCGACGGACGTTGTGACAAGTGATTATTGAAACTCAACTCTCTTTGTTGTCGTAGCTACAGCCCGTCGTGCGCCTGAACTCCCAATCCCTCTTCGAACCATTTGATTAAGGTCTCGCGACCTTGACCCTAGGTCATGTGGGATTACCCACTGAGTTTAAGCATATCAATAAGCAAAGGAAAAGAAACTTACAATGATTCTCTTAGTAACAACGAGCGAACTAGGGACAACCATCCTTAGAATCAGGAAGCTTCACCATCCGAATTGTAGTATGGAGAAGCATCCTCAGTGGTGGATTGGGCCCTGTCCCTTATAAGGAGACGCTGGAGAGGGTGAGAGCCCCGTTGTGTCCAGACCCTATAACACCACGGGGCTCTATCTACGAGTCGGGTTGTTTGGGACTATAGCAAAAAATGCATAGTAAAATCTATCCAAGGCTAAATATCCGTTCAATGCTAAATACGGGCGAGAGACCGTTAGCGAACAAGTACCGCAAGGGAAAAGATGAAATCGGTTTTGAAAATAGAGTCAAAGAGGGTTTGATAATGTCAGGAGAAAAGCGGATGGGGGCCGACAATGCACCCTGGTCGGATGTTGAATGGTGATGAGCCGATCGACCGATCGACTTGGGGCATGGACCAGCGTGGATTGGGGGGTATCAAAAGTCTGGGCTATTGATACGCCCATGCAACGCCGTCTTCTTGATAATGGTAGGCAGTGCAGACCTCTGGCAGGCTTCAGCATCTGCGTGCTCCAGAAGCTGGGCTGTGGGCTCCCCATTTGACCCGTCTTGAAACACGGACCAAGGAGTCTGACATGTGTACAAGCAAACGGGCGAGTAAACCCGTAAGGCGTGAGTAAGCTGATTGGTGGGATCTCCCTGAGGGGTGCACCACCGACCGACCTTGATCTTTTGAGAAGGGTTTGAGTGTGAGCATACGTATCAGGACCGAAAAGATGGTTATCTATTCTTGAGCAAGTCGAAGCCAGAGGAAACTCTTATGGAGGCCCATAGTGATATTGACATGTAAATCATTCATCCAACTAGAGTATTGGGATGAAAGACTAATCGAACCATCTTGTAGCTAGTTTGCTTCATAGTTTCACTCCAGATAGATGGAGCTCATGTGTGAGTTCTATTGGGTAAAGCAAATGGTTAGAGGTCTTGGGAGTGCAACGCCCTTAACCTATTCTCAAACTTTAAATAGGTAGGACGGTGCGGCTGCTTTGTTGAGCAACGTCACGAAATTAAGAGCTCCAAGTGGGCAATTTCTAGTAAGCAGCCTGGCGATGCAAGATGAACAAGAAACCTTCTTATGGTGCAAAACTTTACGCTAACCATGATCCAACAAAGGGTGTTTGTCGATTAAGATAAAATGAACGGTGGTCATGGAAGTTGAAATCCGCTAAGGAGTGTGTAACAACTAACTTGCCAAATCATCTAGCCCCGAAAATGGATGGCACATAGGTGCGCAATCAACACTCGGCCGTCGGGGCAAGTGCCAGGCCTCGATGAGTAGGAGGGCATGACGATCGCTGCAAAACCTTAGGCGTGAGCTTGGGCGGAGCGATCATCGATGCAAATCTTTGTGGTAGTAGAAAATATTTGTCACGACCCAAGGTACCCCTAGATGTGACATGGCGTACAAGACCCCGAGAGGTCTCATACAAGCCCTTAGCATACATAACACACAATATAATAGAGAAATAAGAGTTCAAAAGAGAATTTCATATCAAAGCTCTTAAAAGAAACAACGGAAGTCTACATCTCTTGTCTCAAAGCCAATCTAATATAAAGAGCGAGGTTTGGGACGTAACCCAATACAATTAAAAACTGAAAGGAAATACATGAAAAAGAAATAAGAGCTACGCTATGTCCTCGGATGGATGAGGACTCACCAAATCTTCTATCAAGTCTCTAATCAAGTTCTAGCCACGAGTGGAAGGTGAATCGCCATGTCCTACACCAAAGAAGTTAATGTAGGCAAAAGCATGCGTTAGCACAATTAAGTACTAAGTATAATAGCAATGCACATAAACACATAAATCATGCTAGAGAGAGAGACATAATCATGACATGCAATGGCAACGCTAAAAACATGATAAACATGAAACATAAAGCATATCTCAAGGCAAAAGCAAGCTAAATCATCTTTCCTTCTTTTCTTTTCTTCATCATGAGAACACTTATTCATTAACTTGTGGGGAAAAGCCTTAACCGACATGTAAGACCATGTGAGCTATCAACACGAAATCCGGTGTTTACCCCACACCGAAAAGAGGTGTCCTTACTTGCCAAGGTAAGAACCATAACTTCTAGCTTAAGTGGATCCACTAGCTAATCAAAGGTCTATTCAAGACATCCTATGGGGGCACATAGGTATGGGACATGAGGGATCTCCTCTCGTCCTCTCGGTGCTAAGCATAGTTCCCACGGATTAATCATAGTCATAATCTTTTCATATCATTAGGAAGCATGGACGATCCCCCCTACCTTACTATGAGTAGACATGAGGGATCTCCTCTTGTCCTTTCCATTAGAATAGCTCCATAGAAGACATGAGGGATCTCCTCTTGTATTGTCTTGGATAGGCATGAGGGATCTCCTCTTGACTATCATAGAGAGGGGGAAAACATGAGGGATCTCCTCTTGTTCCTTTCATTGAATCTACTCCCTATTCTTCTTAGTTAAGAAAATCCTTTCATAATTCAACATCAATAGCTACATTTCATAAAACTTTAATGCTTCAATCTCAAAGCACCTTTAAAGCATCATTAACTTCATAAGAGGCACGTATGAGTTCATAAGCTTTATATTTTATTAGTTCATCATGCTCATAATTCATCATTCATAAATCATGGGTTCATAAGACATTATCTCAAACAATGCAATTCAATGCAAGCTAACATTTAGAATGTCATAATCAAGGCAATTTAGTAATACTTGAAGGAACCCACATAAAAGAGGAAAGTTATGCTTTTGACTTGATCATGCTAAATTCATAATATTATCCTCAATTCATTCATAATTCGTGCTTGATTTCATAGAGAATTCATAAATTTCATCAAACCATAATTCAACCCAACAATCAAAGCATAGATTATCAAATTGGGGAGAATTAGCTTGGGATCATGGGGGTTCATGCAATCTTTACATCAAACCATGTAATTCACGCTAATTCGTGCACTAAGTTATTTTATCACGCTAAATCATGCACTAGGAATCATAAAATAAATAATTGGAATCATAATTAAAGAACCCACAATGATTGATCACAAACCCTAATTCAATTGGGTTAAAGTAAACCTTTGAAAATCATGAAGAAGAGGAAGGGCCCATTGGAGGAAAAGACTCCTAATGGTTAACACTATCATACCTCAAAGCACTCCACAAGAAATTGGAGAAGATTGAAGGTCTTCAATGGAGGATTCAAGCTCCTTCTTCTTCCTTGAGAGTTGAGAGAGTTTCTTTTTAGAGAGAGAAATATTTGAGAGAGGAGAGTTTTGGAATGAATTAGAATGAAAGGAATTAGGCTTAGAAAGTATTTATAGGTCTAAGATCAAGGATATAGCCGACTTAGCTTAATAGGTAAACAATTAGGAAAAAAACCAAAAAGCCCTTAATTAAAAACTATCGGGGCTAATCGACGGACAAGATCTACAATCCGTACATCAATTGACGGACCGTCCTGCTCTTTCGTCAATTGATTCAGAAAGTTCATTTTGGGCTGAAAATAAGGTTAAGTCTGGAAGGCATCTACCGCACGTCAACTGGACTACGAACCATCCTGATGTTCCGTAGGTCAAGGTTCAGAAACTTGGAAATCCTAAAATTTCACAGTGCCATTGACGGTTCCCACCTACGGCCCGTCGGTGGCCTCTGAAGGTCACTGTCTTCACGGGAGTTCTGCATTTTAAAATCCTTTCGAAGCTTGGGGTTTTACAATATCTCCCCCTTGGAAACATTCGTCCTCGAATGAGAATCAAGACATCTCGAGAAGGGTAATAGACACGGACTAACAACCTAACCTAGCATGCAATCACATAAGTGCACATCTCCAAGACGGAAACATCAAATCCAAGCTAAAGCATGATCAACACATCATATCATGAAGACTTTATGCAACTCATACTCAAATGCACATAATCATATAAGACTCTTTAATGAACATGCATAATCATGGAATCATGGAAATCAACTATGACACATGAGACCAAAAGAATGAACCATGAGGATCAAGATACCTCAAGCTAGAGTAGGATCGGAAGGAAAGAGATGAGGATATCGGGATATCATATCGGCCTCAGCCTCCCAAGTAGCACCCTCAACAACCACAAAACCATTGATACAAGTAAACACCTAAGAAGTTTCTACAAGGATTTCAAAGTTGACCTTAAACACTCTAACCACACATGGAGTCTTATCATAGCCAATCAAACACCCAACATTAATCAACGCATAACCACACGCTAAAGGATCATAACTTACCAATTTTCGCATCTAGGGAATTCTCTTGCTCATGACGAGCTTGAAGTGCATAGAATCAATTTTGCTTTTGAGCGCTTGAACCCGATGAATTTTGAGGTTGAGTCCATCGACGATTATCTCCCTCCTTTCTAACCACTAAGGGACAATCCCTTATCTTGTGACCCGTCTTGCCACAACCAAAGCATGCATTAGATCCGGCCAGACAATTGCCCTCATGCTTCCCTCCACACTTAGCACAAGTGGTCGATGAGAATCCACCACCATTCCCTTCTTGAGGCTTAGGGTTAGACACCTTATCTTTGTTTAACTTAGGTGGATCATTGGAGGAATCTTGACCGGAAAACCTTTGTCGAGACTTAAAATGATCATGCCCATCAGAACTTGAATGTGACAAATTACCATCTCCGATCATAGCCCTCTTGGTCTCCCTAGACCTTTCCTTAAGCTTTTCTTCTTCAATTTGTTCAGCATAAACCATGAGGCGAGAAATATCCATGTCATGCACAAGCATGGCGGTGCGGCACTCTTTCACCAATATATCGGACACCCTCAACACAAATTTGCTCATTTTTGCCCTTGGGTCGGCAACTATGGACGGAGCATATCTAGCCAATTCTGTGAACTTCAATGCATACTCTTTCACACTCATATTTCCTTGTCGAAAGTTGATAAACTCAAGCACCTTAGCCTCTCTCTTCTCAAGAGAGAAGAACCTATCAAGGAAAGCAACCTTGAATTTCTCCCAATCAAGAGGACCCTCATTATCCACCCTCTCACTCTTCCATTGATTGAACCAAGTTTGGGCAACACCCTTGAGTTGATAAGCGGCCAACTCCGCCTTTTCTTTCGGCGTCACACCCATTATCATCAACACCTTGTACACTTCATCAATGAATTCTTGAGGATCTTCCCCAACCTTAGAGCCATGGAATTCTGGAGGATTCATCCTTGTAAAGTCCCTTACTCTTGATGCCCCTGTACCCACATTTGGGTTCACTGGAGCCACCACCTCTCTATTGGCTTGAGCAGTCACGGCTTGAGCCAACACTAGGAAAGCTGCCCTAAACTCCGCATTAGTAACTTGTTCCGCCAAAGGGTCGGTCGGAACGGCAGGAGCTTGAGGAGGAGCTTCTTGTTCCACATTCTCTCCCATGTTTCTTCTAGCATAAGCTCTTCGGGTCGCCATATCTTGAAATGCGTAGGATAGGGATTAGGAGAGAGATAAATAGAGTTAAACTCTATGGCACGACTTAAGAGTAATAAAGAAGTGGAATTTCTTAAACGTCTTATAGCCTCTCATTCATAAATGTGGCGCGCTTCATCTCCTTCTCAGTCACTGTGTAATTAGCTTGAACAGCATCAATGGTCTTGCTCGCATAATAGATTGAATGGAACACTTTGCCTTGTCTCTGTCACAATACTGCACCCACTGCTACATCGCTTGCATCACACATGAGTTCAAATGGTAGCCCCCAGTTAGGAGCAACCAAGATAGGAGCTTCAATTAAGTTCCGCTTCAGCATCTCAAAAGCTTCTAAGCACATCGCATCGAAATCGAATTTCACCTCCTTTTCCAAAAGACTGCACATAGGTCTAGCAATCTTGGAAAAGTCCTTGATGAATGTCCGGTAAAAACTCGCATGTCCTAAGAAACTTCTTACCCCTTTGAAAGAAATAGGAGGGGGCAATTTTTCAATAACTTCCACCTTTGCTTTATCTACCTCGAGTCCCTGTTTAGACACTTTATGACCCAAAACTATACCTTCTCGGACCAAGAAGTGACACTTTTCCCAATTAAGCACAAGGTTAGTGTCTTCACAGCGAGCAAGTACTTTATCAAGGTTTCGAAGACATACCTCAAAAGAATTCCCAAAAATGGAGAAGTCATCCATGAATACTTCCACAAAGTCCTCCACCCTATCATGGAAAATGGCCATCATGCACCTCTGGAATATGGCAGGAGCATTGCAAAGCCCAAATGGCATGCGTTTGAACGCATACGTGCCATAGGGACATGTGAATGTAGTCTTCTCTTGATCCTCAGGTGTGATCAAAATCTGATTATATCCAGAATACCTATCCAAGAAGCAATAATACTCCTGTTCTTCTAAACGGTCAAGCATTTGATCAATAAAAGGGACTGGGTAGTGGTCCTTTCTTGTGGCATCATTTAATTTCCGGTAATCCATGTAAATTCTCCATCCGGTGACAGTTCTTGTTAGGATCAACTCATTCTTGTCATTCTTCACTACTGTCATACCTCCTTTCTTAGGTACACATTGCACAGGACTTACCCATTTGCTGTCAGAGATATGATACACAATTCCTGCATCTAACCACTTGATCACTTCTTTCTTCACGACCTCCTTCATCAAAGGATTTAGCCAGCGTTGGTGTTGCGCACTCGGTTTATGGTCGTCCTCCATGTAAATTTGGTGTATGCACAAGGCCGAACTAATTCTATGCATATCCGACATTTGCCAGCCTATTGCTTTCTTCCTTTTCTTCAATATCTCCAAAGCCGCATCAACCTGTGCTGTAGAAAAATGCGCAGAAAGTATAACAGGTAAAGTTTCATTAGAGCCAAGATATGCATACGTCAAGTGCGACGGCAGAGATTTTAACTCCAGCTTTGGTGCTTCTTCAATCGAGGGTTTGGGAGGAGGTCCCAACACCCGCTCTAATGTTTCCACTACCCCTGGTTGTGAACCAATCATCACTACATTAAGACAAGTAGCAAGTTCTTGTGCATCTGCATCTCCATTTATGTCATGCCCCACCAAAACTCTTTCCAAGGGATCCTCGGGAGTTATGCAATGTGATTCTACGGCGAGATCCACAACCATAATGGCAGATAACTCATCATAGACAGACGGCAATTTCAAGGCGCGATAGACATCAAACACCTCCACCTTATCATGAGCTCTCATAGTCAACTGCCCAGCCGCTACATCAATCAATTCTCGCCCTGTAGCTAAGAATGGTTGTCCCAAAATAAATGGAACTTTAGGATCAGGCTCGAAATTTAGGACAACAAAGTCTACAAGGACATCTTTTAGGAAATTTAGGATCAGACACTTTTACTACTCCTTCTGGCCTCGCCACAGACCTATCCGCCAGTTGGAGGATAATTGTGGTTGGTTTTGGGCTACCCAACCCAAGTTTCTTGTACAAAGATGCCGGCATAAGGTTTATACTTGCACCCAAATCACACAAACCTCGGGCATGAACACTTTGACCAATGGTGATTTGCACCATGAAGCTACCCGGATCCTTTAACTTTTTTGGTAGTCTATTTTGGATTCGAGAACTGCACTCCTCAGTGAGCGCCACTGTTTCATACTCACTCAATCTCCTTTTTTTGCCACTATCTCCTTCACATACTTTGCGTACTTAGGAATTCCCTGCAAAACATCAACCAAAGTAGATTAATATGAACTTGTTTAAGAAGAGACAGAATCTTAACGAAGCATTCATCCTCTTTCTGCTTTTTGAACTTTTGTGGAAAATGAGGGGGTGGTTTTACTTGAGGGATAACCCTCTAAACATTCGCATCTTGAACCACCGCTTCAGATTTCTTTTCTTCTCTCACTACCTCAGAACTTCTTTTCTTTGGAGCTAGTTCCTCCAGTTATAATCCACTCCTTGTGCTCACCGCATTCAGTTGCCTTGGGTTAGGATCCGTGTCACCCGGAAGGTCCCTAGGTTGACGCACATTTACGAAATTCATCAATTTTGCAAACTATTTTTCTAGATTTTTTCTGCGCCATTTGGATGCTTCGCAACTTCTCTCCCAGTTTTCTATAATGTTCTTCATTTTTGGTGTTGATTTCTGTGCTTAGTTTTTGAAATAGCTCCTCATTAGTCATGCCTCCTTGCTTCGCACATTGATTATTTTGTTGTTGAAACTGAGGTCCATTACTTTGTGTTCGGTATTGGTTCTGCCCTTACGCTTGATTTTGGTGTTGATTCTGATTTTCACCCCATGAGAAATTGGGGTGGTTCCTCCAGCTTGGGTTATAAGTGTTCCCATAATTCTGCGTGCCTCCACCTCTTTGGGCATTCCCCAGATAGTTCGCAGAGTCTGGGTTTGTACCGCAATAATCAGCCACATGGTCTCCGCTCCCACAAACTTCACACCATCCTTGCGGTTGGTGTACAACATTTACCTGTGCTTGTTGCTACCCGACTGATAACTGTTTAAATTGTGTGGTGAACATATTTGCTAGGGCATCAAGCTTTGCATTTAGTGCAATCGCTTCATCCACTTCTAACATACCTGCAGTCTTCTGCACAGTGTTCCTTTGCGTATCTCCATTCCAGGCCGGATTGCCTTCAGACATTTTGTCTAAGAGCTCAACTAGTTCATCATAGGTCTTTTCCAGAGCTTGCCCACCTGCTGCAGTATTCAATAGTACCCTAGCATTATATTCAAGGCCTTCAATAAAGGTATGAGCTAGTACCTCATTCGCTTGATAGTGATGGGGACAAGCAATCAACATTTGTTTAAATCTGTCCCAGGCTTGGTACATGTTCTCCCTGTTTTTCTGTTTGAAGCTCAATATGTCACTTCTTAGCTTTGCAGTTCTGCCTGAGGGGAAGAACCGATTGAGGAACTTCTTTGCCAACTGGTCCCATGTGGTGATCGAGTTGGGTGGCTCAGAATCTAGCCATCGCCTCACTTCTCCCAAAAGTGAGAATGGAATAAAGTCAATCGCACATAATCAGTGGATACCCCATGTGGAATATAAGTGTTGCTTATCTCCAAAAAACCTCTGAGATGCACTTGGGGATCTTCATGGGGGAGGCCCGTGAATTGCCCATTAGTATGTAGGAGATGCACCATGGATTGTTTCAACTCAAATCTACCACCCGGTGGTGGTTTCCTTATGCTTGATGTCATACTGGTGGTGAGTGGGACTGCCACATCACGGACTGACCTCGGAGCTATCCCCATAGGTATCTCCATATGTTCCCTTTCTACGTGTTCTGCACGCTCATCAACCGGATTCTCCTCCCAGTTTTCTGGGAGATCTAATCCTAATTCCTGTTGTCGTCCAAGATTCACCAGCTTTCTTTTTTGTCGAAGGGCTCGTTCAGGTTGGTCGTCTGGTTCAACTAGTTCACCTTTTTGAGCCAGACTTTTAGATCCCAATTGCCTGCAATACAGAACAGCTAAGATCAAGTTATTAGAACTTGAAAAATCACTCGTAGACTTAAAAGAATTAAATATAAATTAATTCTAAAGTCCCGGCAGCGGCGCCAAAAACTTGTTGCTCCCAAATGTACACGCAAGTGTACGCGATCGCAGAAGTAATAAATGGCTCTTTTAGAACCGGGTTGTCGTACCCAAGGGACTTATGATTAATGTATATCAATTCGATAAAGTCTATAGTTAAGGAACGTATTATTGATATGAGATGGTTGTGGTAACTACTACTAAGAACAATTTAATTAATAAACTAACTAACAAGGATAACTATAATTTCGGTGCTTTAAATCAATTAAGGGGCAATTCCAGGGCTGCAACATGCTTTGGGTTTCATGTATCACATATCATGCATCGAACTAATTTTAGTTATCACATTACTGATTTACATGGTTGATTTTATGATCATGATCTCTCGACCTCTAATCGCCTACTCCAACTAGCTGTCTAGCTACATCGTTGAGCGGGGATAGGCAGTCCTAATTGGCGAGCATTTATATTTCATCATGTTTCGTAACCAAGCTTGGTGTTCGTCTGGGCGTCACTCCTAAACACGAATCTAATCAAAGTTAGAACAAGCTTTTTACATTCTTTGGTCTATCAACCTCTTCATCTCTCGAGTCCAAGAATAGACAATAGATTTATTTCTATGGTGGCCTTGCATGAAATACTAAAACAAGAATGTAAAAGTAATGTATATGATAACAAACAATTAATCCAAAAGCAATTTGATGTTCAACATTGCCCCCTAGCTATAGCCCCAGAACAAAGGCTTTTAGCCACTCATAATATTTATAAACTCCAAAACAATAATTTTCATAGAATTCAAAACTAAAGAAGAAGTAGAGAATTGAAACCAAAGATGAATTGTAATCCCTTGCTCTTGCACACCAAAAAAATAGCTCCCCTAAATAATTATTTCTATGGACTATTTATAGATGTAGAAAACGTTGAATAAAATAATTGAGTCCAAAATAAATTAGGAACCCAAAACCAAAACGGAATTGGATTCCTACGTGACCAGTGCACCGCCTCAAACTCTTGTTGCCTTCCCTTCTACCACGTGGCACCTCAGGCACGTCCCTTAATTTTCACACACTGTTGGAATATGTATATGTATAATTATAATATAATATTCAGTTTAATCAATTAAACTGCCTGCTTGATTTTCCTTCTAGAATCTTCCTTTTTTTAATTCGTTTTAGCTCCAAACTTCTTCAACTTCACACCAATTTAATCCTACAAATAAAATACACTATTTAGCAAAATCCATAAAATTCATGCTCAAAAAGGACCAATACAAATACTAAAGTGATACAAATAATGATAAACATATATATTTTTGGCCTCACATCATCGGCCAAGGCCTGCATGCATTAGAAACGCGATGTCGGTCGAGGCCAGGCAACATTGGCCAAGGCCTACGTGCATCGACTAGTCGATGTTGAATGAGGTTACGCGACATCGGCCAAAGCAAGGAGGCATTAGACAAGACCTGCGTGCATCGAACAGGCGACGTCAGACGAGGACAGGCGACATCAGCCAAGGACTGCTCGCCGAGGCCAATCGACATCGGCAAAGGCTAGGTGACATCAATCGAGGCTAGACGATATCGGCAAAGGCTTGCACGCCGAGGAAATGCAACATCAGCCAAGACGTGTGTGCATCAGATAGGTGATGTCGATCGAGGCAAGACGAAATCAGCAAAGGCCTGCGCATATTATACAAGCAACGTCGACCGAGGTAAGGCAACATAAGCAAAGGCATGCATGCCGAGTCCAGGCGAAGTCGGCTGAGGCCTCCGCATCTTGGCCAGATGACATCGACCAAGGCCTACAAGCATCAGACATGCAACATCGGCTGAGGCTAGGTGACATTAGCAAAGGCTAGGTGACACTAGCCAAGGCCTGCGTTCATCGGAAAGGCAATGTTGTTCTAGGCTAGGCGACATTGGCAAGACATGCGCACATCAGATAGGTGACGTCAGCCGAGGCCAGGTTACATCGGCCAAGGCCTGCACACATCGAACATGCGACGTTGATCGAGGCCAGGCGGCATTAGCCATGGCCTGTGTGCATCAGATAGGCGATGTCAGATGAGGATAGGTAACATCGGCCAAGGCCTGTGTGCTGAGACAAGGCACCATCAGCCAAGGCCAAGCGATATCGGCAATGACTTTTGCACCGAGGCTAGGCGTCGTCGCTTGAGTCCAAGCTACATCAGCCAAGGCCTGCGTGCATCGGACATGCGACGTCATCCGAGGCTAGATGGCATTGGCAAAGGCCGGCATGCATCAGACAGGCAACATCAGCCAAGGCAAGGCTACATCGGCCAAGGTCTGTGTGCCGAGGCCAAGCGACGTCGTCTAAGGCTAGGTGACATTGGAAGAAACCTGCAAGCATCGACTAGCTAACATCGACTGAGGCCAGTTGACATTGTTTGTGGCCCGCGTGTATCAATGAAGTGACATTGGCCGAGGCCATATGATATCGAGCATGGCTTGCATGAATTTGATAGGAAACGCTGGTTAAGATGAGGCGGCATCATTCATTGCCTACGCGTATCAGACAGGCGATGTCGGCCCCTGCGACATCGACCGAGGTCTAGTCGACAAGATGTGGACGCCCATGCCGTAAAAATCAAAAGAGCGTGAAACACCGTTCATGCATAACAACGTCATATATTCAGGCATATCTATCTATTTTCCATCCTCTATTCTCAATGCTTCCGCCCCACATGGTTCATTCGTACCAATTTTCACTACTTTTATGATTCATACAATATTTAAACATCTTTTATTTGTACAAGTATGTACTCTATCAGTAGTTTCACATATTCAAAAGTGTTTTTAGTATTTTCATATTTTTCAACATTTATTATTATTATTATTAATTTATTATTACGTTTTAATATTTTAACGTCTCATTTTAAAAACCAAAATGTACTCAATTGTTGGAAGGTCACTACATGTATTAGTAATATTTTGGTGATAATTTTATATTGCTTTTTCATATTTTTCCTATTTTTTAATTTTTTAATTATTTTTTGAAACTTCTCCAAAAAATTAAAAGTAAAATTTTTTGTTGAAAACTATTATATATATAAGTCATTTATGCAAGCTAATGTGTATTTATACCTTAGCCCGTGCAAATTTTGGTTGTACATATCCATTATGATTCTCTGGAAAAATCATGCCTACTCCTGCACTTGGGGTTTTTTAAGCATATAAAAGGGGGTAGAGGTGTTGGAGGCACAGTTAAGTGACGATAGAAAGACGACATGGGCGTCCTGTGGGCATAGTCGGCATGCATCGTGGGCGCCTGATGGAATTCATCACTAGTCCATGCTACATTGTCGGGCACCTACAAAAACACGTAGACGATGGCTCGCTGGGCGGTCGTGGTACACCAGTGAGGGCATTTCTCTAAACCGGTATGTACGTGTTAGGTTAGGAAACAATAGTGCTTTTAAGCGTGTGATGAGTTCTAGATGCATTTGTCATGGCAAACTCTAGGCGCTGCACACACGGGGCATGTAAGGCCATGTACGGCCAATTGTCATACGCACAGGGCATGTGATTTCTCCCAGTGCTCTAAATGTCAAAGTGAAAAAATTCAACCAAGCATGGGTAAATGACGGGAGTAAGTATGACTCTCTTAAGGTAGCCAAATGCCTCGCCATCTAATTAGTGATACACATGAATGGATTAATGAGATTCCCACTGTCCCTGTCTACTATCCTGCAAAACCACAGCCAATGGAATGCGCTAGGCAGAATCAAAAGGGAAAGAAGACCCTATTGAGCTTGACTCTAGACCGACTTTGTTAAATGACTTGAGAGGTGCAGTATAAGTGGGAGCCGAAAGGTGAAAGTTAAATACCACTTCTTTTAATGTTGAACTATATGTTCTATGCCGACCAATAAGTTTTTCAATAACGATGTCACATTGAAAGGTTTTAATGACATTAAGTTCATTTCTCATATCTAATGACATGTCAAGGACCCAATAATGGTGTAACAATCATAAGGTTTCTGGGATGTCGAGTGCGATCCTATAGCGAAGTGACATATCAACAGGCATACGGGTCTTCATAGGCAGCACGGGCGTTCCACGTGAGGTCTGGAGACATTGGCCAAGGCATGTGCACATCAAACTGGCTACATCGGATGATGCCAGGTGATATCAGCCATGGACTACACGCATCTGACATGTGACGTCGCCTGTGGCCAGGCAGCATCAGCCAAGGCTTGCGCGCATCCGACAGGTGCCTTTTGCAGAGGCCACGCTGCATCAGGCAATGCCTGCTTGCATCGGCTAGGCGACATTTGCCAAGTCTTGTGTGCATCGGACTGGGTATATTAGCCGAGGGTAGGCGGCATTAGTCAAGGCCTACACGTATCGGACATGCGACGTTGGTCGAGATAAAGCGGCATTAGACAAGTCGTGCGTGCATCGACCTGGCATCTTTGGTTTTGGCCAGGCGACATCGGCTAAGGCCTGCGTATATCGGGCAGGCTATGTCAGCCGAGGCTAGACGGTATAAGACAAGGCCTGCACAGGCGATGTCAGAGGAGGCCAAGCGACATTGACCAAGGCCTGCGCACAGAGGCCTGATTATGTTGGTCGAGGATAGGCGACATCAGCCAAGGCTTGTGCGCATCACCCATGCAACGTTGACCGAGGTCAGGCGGCATCACCTATGGCCTACATGCATTGGACATGGAACGTTGGTTGAGGATAGGTGATATCAGCCAAGGCCTGCATGCATCAGCCAGGTGACGTCGGCATAGGCTAGGCAGCATTGGCCAAAGTATGTGTTCATCGGACATGCGACATCGGCAAAGGCTAGGTGATATAAGCCAAGGCATGTGAGCATCTAACAGTCGACATCGGGTAAAACCTTTATGCATCAGACAAGCGACATTGGCCGAGGCCAGGAATCATTAGCAAAGGCCTGAGCACATCGGATAAGCAACGTCGCATGAGGTCAGGCGACATTGGCCAAGGCTTGCGCGAAGAGGCCATGCAACATTGGCCCAGGACTGGTGACATCAGCCAAGGCGCTCGCGCATCAAATAAGAGACGTTGACTGAGGCTAGGCGGCATCAGCCAAGGCTTGCACATGGAACATGCAACGTTGGCCAAGGACAGGAGTCATCAGCCAATGCCTGCGCTGTTATACCCCATATTCAAGGGTGGAAATTTTTTTAACTTTCTGGTTCTGGTTCTAAGTGAAGGAGGTCACCTACGGACTGTAGAAGGAATGATAGATCGTAGGTGGGAACCGTAGTTGGCCATTGAAAGTCTTAAGGATGCCAAGTTTCAGAACCCTGACATACGGAGCAACAAGACGACCCGTCATTGGGACCACGAGCCGTACATGGGTGTCGTCGTTGGAAGGCCTAAGTTGGCATTCTCTGAACCAATCGATGGAGGAATAGTACGGTCCATAGGTCCAGTTACGGATAGTAGGTTCCGACCGTCGATGGGTCCCGACAGTTATTATTTAAGGGCTTTATAATCTTTTTCCCTAAATGTTTAAATCTAATCTAAGTCGGTTATGCCCTTAACCCAGATCTTATATAAGCTTCCTAAGCCTAATTTTACTCATTCTTAATCACTCCCAAATTCTCCTCTCCAAAATATTTCTCTCTCTAGAAAAGTCCTCTCAATTTTCAAAGAAGAAGAAGGGCTAGGATCCTCCATTGAAGGCCATTGATTTCTAGCAACTTCTTGTGGGCTTTGTTGAGGTATGTTAGCGTTCATCATTGGAGCCCTTTCCTCCAATGAGTCCCTAGTTCTCTTCAATCTTTAAGGTTCAATTCCCCAAATTGAGTTAGGGTTTTGATCAATTCTTATGGGTTCGTCAATTATGATTTTCAATTGTTGATTTTATGATTCCTAGTGCACGATCTAGCGTGATAAAGTACTTTAGTGCACGAATTAGCGTGATTTATATGATTTGATGTAGAAATTGGATGAACCCATGCTATTTCCCCAAATTTCCAAATCTATACTTTGATTGGTGGGTTGAATTATGAAGTGATGAATTTTATGAAATCTCTATGAATCCACGCGTGATTTATGAATGAACTAAGGATGATTTTATGAAATTAAGCATATTCAAATCAAAAGCATGATTTTTCCTTTACTATGTGGGTTCTTTCAATTATGGATAAATTGTCTTGTTTGTGGTTTTGTAAGCGTGAGCTTGCATTGAATTGCATGATTTAAGATGAATTCTCATGAAGCTATGTGAACCCTATTGTTTGTAAGTTATAAGCATGATGAACTATGTAAAGATGAAGTATATGAATTTATGCATGCCTCATATAAAGTTAATAATGAATTAAGGGTGCTTTGAGATTGAAGTACCAAAGTTTATGATATGTTTGATGTTGTTGTTGAGTTGTGAAAGGATTCCTCACGTAATACTCACATTGTAAATTTGAATGAACAAGTTGCGATTACCCATGTTCTTAAGGAGCTATTCTAATGAAGGGACAAGAGGTGATCACCCATGTTCCTTAACGTAGACAAGAGGCGATCACCCATGTCTACCTATGATAATTGAACTATGATTAATCCGTGGGAATTATGCTTAGCACCGAGTGGACAAGTTGCGATTATCCATGTCCCATAAACTATGTGCCACCATAGGATGATGGTCTATGATAGACACTAGCTGGTGGATCCACGTAAGCTAAAAAGTTATGGTCTTACCTTAGCAAGTAGGGCAACCCTCTTTCGGTGTAAGGTAGACACCGGATTCCATGTTGATAGTAAACATGGTCTTATATGTCGGTTAAGGCTATTTCCCACAACTAATGAACAAAAGTGTTGTTATGATGTTCTCAAGTAAAGTAAAGTAAAGATGTTAAGCTTGCTTTGGCCTTGGATTATTTCTTATGTTTTCCATGCTCTATCATGTTTTAGCTTGGCCATTGCATATCATTAAAATGTCCCATTTTAGCATTCTTTAAATGTTTTATGTGCATTGCTATCATACTTGGTACTTGATTTTACTAATGCATACTCTTGCCTACATTGACTTTTTGATGTAAGACTTGGCGATTCACCATCCACTCGTGGCTAGAGCTTAGTAGAAGAATTGTGAAGACTTGGTGAGTCCTCATCCATTCAACGACATAGCCTAGTTGCTCTTTACTCTCATGTACTTTCATTTTGGCTTTGTATTGGGTTACGTCCCAAACCTTACTTTTCACTCTTATGTTAGATTGGCTTAGAGACATTGATCTAGACTTCTGCTATTTTCTTATAAGCCTTAATATGACATTGTCTTTTGAACTCTTAATCTCTTTGATCTTGTATGTATGTATGCTAAGTGTCTTGTATGAGGCCTTTCGGGGTCTTGTACACCGTGTCACATCTAGGGGGTACCTTGGGTCATGACAAACTTGGTATTCAGAGCACAAGGTTTTAGAAAAGATCCTAGGATGTCTCATAAGCCACACCTAGTAGAGTCTTGTTTATGACTGTGAAGCGCGCCACATTTATGAATGAGAGGCTACAAGACGTTTAAGGAACTTCACTTCTTTCATTGCTCCTAAGTCGTGCCATAGAGTCTAACTCTATATGTGTCTCTCCTAATCCCTATCCCATGCATTTCAGGATATGGCGACTAGAAGGGTTTATGCTAGAAGAAATGCGGGAGAGAATGTGGAACAAGAAGCTCCTCCTCAAGCTCCTCAAGTTTCGGCCGACCCTTTGGCTGAACAAGTTACTAATGCAGAGTTTAGGGCTGCTTTTCAAGCATTGGCTCAAGCCGTGTCGGCTCAAGTAGATAGAGAGGTGTTGGCTCCCGTGAACCCAAATGTGGGTACGGCGGCATCAAGGGTGAGGGACTTCACTAGAATGAACCCTTGTGAGTTTCATAGCTCTAAGGTTGAGGAAGATCCTCAAGAGTTCATCGATGAGGTGTACAAGGTGTTGATGGTCATGGGTGTGATGCCGGAGGAAAAGGCGGAATTGGCTGCTTATCAACTGAAGGGTGTTGCTAGAATTTGGTTCAATCAATGGAAGAGTGAAAGGGCGGTTAATGAGGGTCCTCTTGATTGGGAGAAATTCAAGGTTACTTTCCTTGATAGGTTCTTTCCCCTTGAGATGAGGGAGGAAACGTTGCTTGAGTTCATCAGCCTTCGTCATGGAAACATGAGTGCGAAAGAGTATGCTTTGAAGTTCACACATTGTCTCACTATGCTCTTACTGGTTGCCGATCCTAGGGCAAGAATGAGTAAGTTTGTTTCGGGAGTGTCCGAAATGTTGGTCAAAGAATGTCATACCGCCATGCTTGTCAATGACATGTATATTTCTAATCTCATGGTGTAAGCTCAACAAATAGAAGAGGGGAAACATCTAGAGAGACAAAGAGGGCTAGGACTGGTGATGGTAACTTTTCACATTCAAGGTCCGATGGACATGGTCGTCCTAGATTTTGATAAAGGTTTTCTTGTTAAGGTTCATCCAATGCTCCTCCTAAGTCCAACAAAGATTCGGTGTCTAACCCTAAGCCTCAAAGAGGAAATGGTGGTGGCTTTTCATCGATTATTTGTGCTAAGTGTGGGAGAAAGCATGAGTGTAAATGTCTAGCCGGTTCTAATGCATGTTTTAGTTGTGGTAAGATGGATCACAAGATAAGGGATGGCCCCTTAGTGGCTAAGAATGAAGGGGATAACTATCGACGCACTCAATCTCAAAATCCATCGAGTTCTAGTGGAAATCAGAAGCAAAACCGATCTATGACACTTCAAACTCGTCATGAGCAAGAGAGCTCTCCTGATGTGGTTACCGATATGTTGAAAGTTTTTCACTTTGATGTTTATGCCTTGCTCGATCCCGGTGCTACCTTATCTTTTGTGACGTCATATGTGGCTATGAGGTTTGATGTTGTTCCGAATGTGTTGCTAGATCCTTTTCATGTCTCTACTCCTATTGGAGAATCTATCATGGCTAAAAGAGTCTATAGAAATTTTCCCATCTCCTTATCCCATAGAGTCACTCAGGTTGATCTTGTAGAGCTTGATATGTTAGATTTTGATGTTATTCTTGGGATGGATTGGTTGCATTCTTGTTATGCTTCTATTGATTGTAGGACCCGAATGGTCAAGTTTCAATTCCAGAATGAGCCTATCCTAGAGGGGAAGGGGGGAAATTATATGTTTAGCGGTCAATTTATTTCTTACCTAAAAGCTAGAAAGATGATTTCTAAGGGTTGCTTATACCATCTTGTTAGGGTGAGGGATATGGATCTCGAAATCCCTACTCTCAAGTCGGTCCCCGTTGTTAGCGAGTTTCCGGAAGTGTTTCCTGATTATTTACCCGGTATTCCTCCCGAAAGGGAAATAGACTTCCGTATTGATCTTTTCCCGGATACACAACCTATTTCTATTCCTCCATATAGAATGGCTCTGGCGGAACTTAAGGAACTAAAAGAGCAATTAAAAGACATGTTGGATAAGGGTTTCATCGGACCAAGTGTTTCTCCATGGGGTGCTCCGGTCTTGTTTGTAAGGAAGAAAGATGGTTCACTCCATATGTGCATTGACTACCGTCAATTGAACAAGGTTACTATTAAGAATAAGTATCATCTTCCAAGGATAGATAACTTGTTTGATCAGCTTCAAGGGGCTAGTTATTTTTCTAAGATTGACCTTCGTTCGGGCTATCACCAATTGAGGGTGAAAGAAGATGATATTCCAAAAATGACTTTCTGAACTAGGTATGGTCACTACGAGTTCTTGGTAATGTCGTTTGGGTTGATAAATGCTCCTGCCGCATTTATGGATTTGATGAATAGGGTGTTTAGACAATATCTTGACATGTTCGTGATTGTGTTTATTGATGATATCTTGATCTATTCAAGGAACGAGGATGAGCATACTGATCATTTGAGGATTGTATTGCAAGTCCTCAAGGACAAACAACTTTTTGCAAAGTTTAGTAAATGTGAGTTTTGGCTAAGATCTGTGGCTTTCCTTGGTCACATTGTCTCTGGTAATGGTATTGAAGTAGATCCTAAGAAGACGGATGCGGTTAAGAATTGGCCTAGACCTCTATCACCTTCAGATATTCATAGTTTCTTGGGCTTAGCCGGTTACTATAGGAGGTTTGTTGAAGCGTTTTCTTCAATTTCTTCCCCATTGACGGCTTTGACTCAAAAGAAGGTTAAGTTCATATGGTCTGAAGAATGTGAGAAGAGTTTCCAAGAATGGAAAGATAGACTTACTTCGGCCTCGATATTGACTCTACCGGAAGGATCCGATGGTTTTGTGGTTTATTGTGATGCCTCAAGAATTAGGCTAGGATGTGTTCTCATGCAAAACGGGAAAGTTATTTGCTTATGCTTCAAGGCAACTCAAGGTTCATGAAAAGAACTACCCTACTCAAGATTTAGAATTAGCGGTAGTTGTGTTTGCTTTGAAAATATGGCGGCAACATTTGTATGGGGTGCATGTAGATGTCTTTACTGAAAACAAGAGTTTGCAATATGTGTTTAAAAAGAAAGATCTAAATCTTCGCCAAAGAAGGTGTCTCGAGTTGTTAAAAGACTATGATATGAGTGTCCTCTATCACCCCGGCAAAGCCAATATGGTGGCGGATGCTCTTAGTCAGTTATCTATGGGTAGTGTTGCTTATGTTGGGGATGGTAAGAAAGAACTGGTTCGTGATGTTCATATATTGGCCCGATTGCGTGTTCGGTTGGTTGATTCCACTAAAGGTGGTGTTATGGTTCACAATGGTTCCGAATAATCTTTTGTGCATGATGTAAAGGCTAAACAAGATCTTGATCCTAATTTGGTTGAATTGAAGGAAGTGGTGCTCAAAAAGTCCGTAGAGGCTTTCTCCCAAGGAGGAGATGGTGTACTTCGCTATCAAGGTCGTTTGTGTGTTCCCAATGTAAATGACTTAAGAGGACAAATTTTATCGGAAGCCCATAGTTCTCGATATTCCATTCACCCGGGAGCTACCATGATGTACCGTGACTTGCGGGAGATCTATTGATTGAATGGGATGAAGAAGGATATTGCGGAATTTGTGGTTAAGTTTCCTAATTGCCAACAAGTGAAAGTCGAGCATCAAAAGCCGAGAGGTTTGACCCAAGATATTAGTATTCCTACTTGGAAGTGGGAAGGTGTGAACATGGACTTTATTGTTGGTTTACCACGCACCCGGCGGCAATATGATTCGATTTGGATTGTTGTAGATCGAATGACGAAATCAGCCCATTTCATTCCCGTCAAAACTTCTTATTCGGCGGAGGATTATGCTAAGTTATATTTGAGGGAAATGGTTAGGCTGCATGGAGTGCCTTTATCCATTATCTCCGATCGTGGTGCACAATTCACTTCCCAATTTTAGAAGTCTTTCCAAAAGGGTCTTGGTACTCGGGTTAAGCTTAGTACGGCCTTTCATCCCCAAACCGATGGGCAAGCGGAGTGTACTATCCAAACTTTGGAAGATATGTTGAGAGCTTGTGTAATTGATTTCAAGGGTAATTGGGATGATCATTTGCCTTTAATTGAATTTGCTTCTAATAATAGCTACCATTCTAGCATTGGTATGGCTCCATTTGAGGCTCTTTATGGTAGGAGGTGTAGATCCCCTATAGGTTGGTTCGAAGTTGGTGAAGTTACTTTGATAGGCCCCGAGTTGGTACATGAGGCTATGGAGAAGGTTCGGCTTATTAGAGAAAGGTTGAAAACGGCCCAAAGTCGACAAAAGTCCTATGCCGATGTTAGAAGGAGAGATTTAGAATTTGATGTTGATGATTGTTTTTACTTGAAAATTTCACCCATGAAGGGGTGTAATGAGATTCGGGAAGAAAGGGAAGCTTAGTCCCCGTTATGTAGGCCCATATCAGATTCTGAGACGTGTTGGTAAGGTTGCTTATGAGCTTGACTTGCCTAATGGTTTGTCATCGGTGCATCCGGTTTTCCATGTCTCATTGTTGAAGAAATGTGTTGGTGATCCGACATCCATAGTGCCATTAGAGAATCTTGGCATAAAGGATAGTCTTTCCTATGAAGAAGTTTCGGTTGAGATTTTAGACCGGCAAGTCCGGAAGCTAAGAAATAAAGAAGTTGCTTCCATAAAAGTTCTTTGGAGGATCAACTAGTTGAGGGTGCTACTTGGGAGGCCGAGGCCGATATGATGTCCCGATATCCTCATCTCTTTCCTTCCGATCCTACTCTAGCTTGAGGTACCTAGTTCCTTATGGTTCATTCTTTTGGTCTCATGTGTCTTAGTCATTTCCATGATTTCCTTGATTATGGCTACCACATCCAAGGAAGGCAACAGGCGTGCAAATTACCCAATCCTGACACAAGGAGGTAATGAAAATAAATAATAATATCAGGTTCTATGAGTCTTGTAATTGGAATTAATATAATATAAATCCCTTAGCGAGGATCCATTGAAGGGCAAGTCTAGTGCCAACAGCCGTGGTAATTCCTGCTCAGTAGCGTATATTTAAGTTGTTGCAGTTTCAAAACTCGTAGTTTGACTTTGGGTTGGGCTAGTCGGTCCGCCCTAGGTGTACACCAGTCATCTCATCCCTTATGTTAGGGATGCGCTCCTGGCCTTAATTGGTTGGGTCGTGCCTTCCATACTATTACTTTGAAGAAATTACATTTCTCAAAGCAAGCCTATGCTCTGTATATATTTGTATCGGATAACATTATTGGGTTTCGGTCCTATAACGTTAGACTTCGGGATAAGAGTAATGATTAACAAGGGCAGTCAGGGGCATTCATATTTTCATAGTCAGAGGTGAAATTCTTAGATTTATGAAAGTCGAACAACTCCGAAAGCGTTTGCCAAGGATTTTTTCATTAATCAAGAACGAAAGTTGGGGGCGAGAAGAGGAATAGATACCATCCTAGTCATAACCATAAACGATGCCAAACAGGGATCGACATATGTTGCTTAAAGAACTTCGCCGGCACCTTATGAGAAATCAAAGTTTTTGGGTTCCGGGGGAAGTATGGACGCAAGGGTTAAACTTAAAGGAATTGACAGAATCGAACCACTAGGAGTGGAGCCTGTGGCTTAATTTAACTCTACACTGGGAAATTACCAAGTCAAGACATAGTATGGATTGACAGATTGAGAGCTCTTTCTTGATTCTATGTGTGGTGGTGCATGGCCGTTCTTAGCTGGTGGAGCGATTTGTCTTCTTAAGTTCATTAACGAATGAGACATCAGCCTGCTAACTCACTACAAGGAGGTATCCCTTTGCGGCCAGCTTCTTAGAACTACTACGACTTTTCAGGCCATAGAGGTTTGAGTCAATAACATGTCTGTGATGCCATTAGATTTTCTGGGCCACTTGCATGCTACGCTGATGTTTTCAACGAGTTTATAGCCTTGGTTGATAGGCCCGGGTAATCTTTGAAATTTCATCGTGATGGGGATTGATTAATTCAACTATTGCTCTTTAATTAGGAATTCCTAGTAAGCACGAGTCATCAGCTCGCGTTGACTACGTCCCTGCCGTTTGTACACACCACCCAACGCTTCTACTAATTGAATGATCCAGTGTAATGTTAGGATCGCGGTGTCATGGGTGGTTCACTACCAACGACATCGCAAGAAGTCTAATAAACCTTATCATTTAGATGAAGGACAAGTCGTAACAAGGTTTCCGTGGGTAAACCTGCAAAATGATCATTGTCGAAACCTACAAAGCAGAATGACCCACAAAAACATTTCAACACTTATGGCGTGCCTCCCTCCCATACTCGGTGTGCGCGCCCATGCACTCATTTGGTAACCAATAAACCCCGGCATGGAAACCGCCAAGGAATACTAAAATTGAAAGCCCACCCCTCGCGCCCTATCCGTGTAGTGTGTGGGAGATGTGTGCTACTTTTGAAACAAAAATGACACTTTGCCACAGATATCTCAGTTCTCGCATCGATGAAGAAAGTAGCAAAATGTGATACTTTGTGTGAATTGTAGAATCCTTTGAACCATCGAGTCTTTCAATGCAAGTTGCATCCGAAGCCATTTGGTTGAGGGCATGTCTTCCTTGATGTCACACATCGTGTCACTCCCGCATGCTGCAAGGCATCATGTGGGACGGAAGTTGTCCTCCCGTGCGCCCTGAACGTGTTGCAGGCCTAAATGCGAGTCCACATCGACGGACATCGCGGCAAGTGGTCATTGAAACTCAACTCTCTTTGTTGTCGCAGCTACATCCCGTCGTGCATCCGGACACCCTGTTCCTCTTTGCACCTTTTGATTAAGGCATTGCAACCACGACCCCAGGTTAGGCGGGATTACCCAATGAGTTTAAGTATATAAATAAGTAGAGGAAAAGAAACTTACAAGGATTCCCTTAGTAACGGCGAGCGAACCAGAAACAGCCCAGCCTTCGAATCGGGCAGCTCCGTCTTTCGAATTGTAGTTTGGAGAAGTGTCCTCAGTAATGGACCAAGCCCAAGTCCCCTAGAAGGGGGCGCTAGAGAGGGTGAGAGCCCCGTTGTGCCCGAACCCTATCGCACCTAGATGCACTGTCTACGAATCGAGTTGTTTGGGAATGCAGTCCGAATCGGGTAGTATATTCTTGCAAATAAATACGGGAGAGAGACCGAGAACGAACTTGCAAAGGACTATAAAAAGAGAGTTATAAAGGGCTTGAAATTTTTGGGAGAAAAATGGATGGGGGCTGGCAATGCGCCTCGTCAGATGTGGAATGGTGATGAGCTAGTCCACTGATTATCTCGGGGCATGAACCAGCATGGATTGAGGGGGAAAAAATGCTCGAGCTATTGATACACCCATGGAACACCGTCTAATTGATTGTGGTAGGCAGCACGGACCTTTGGTGTGCTTCGGCATCTACGCACTCCAGACGCTGGCCTATGGGCTCTTTATTCGACCCGTCTTGAAACACGGACCAAGGAGTCTGACATGTGTATGAGTGTGTGTGAGTCAACTGGCTAGTAAACCCATAAGGCGTAAGGAAGCTGGTTGGTGGGCGAGGGGTGCACCGCCGACTGACCTTGATCTTCTGAGAGGGGTTCGAGTGTGAGCTTACCTATCGAGACCCAAAATGTGGTGAACTATGTCTGAGCGGGGTGAAGCAAGAGGAAACTCTAGTGGACGCTTGCAGTGATACTGACATACAATTCATTCGTGACATGTATATAGGGGCGAAAAACTAATCGAGCCGTCTAGTACCTGGTTCCCTCAGAATTTTCCCTCAGGATAGCTAGAGCTCACGTTCGAGTTCAATTGGGTGAAGCTAATGATTATAGGCCTCTAGGGCACAACGTCCTCGGCTTATCATATAACTTTAAATAGGTAGGACGGTGCCAAATTGCATGCTAACCTAGATCCCACAAAGGGTGTTCATTAATTGAAACAGCATGACTCAACTGCCGAATCGACTAGCCCCAAAAATGGATGGTGCTTAAGTGCAAGACCTACACCCAGCCATCGAGGCAAGTGCCAGGCCTTTATGAGTAGCACGACATGGGGGTCAGTATAAAACCTTGGCCTTGAACCTGGGTGGAGTGGCCATCGGTGCAAAACATTGTTGCAGCAGCAAATATTAAAATGAGAACTTTGATGAAGGCTAAAGAAGGGACAGGTTCCATGTGAACGTCACTTGCAGATGGGTTAGTAGATCTTAATGGTCGGGGAAACCCTGATTGATAGCGTATTTCATGCGTACTCTGAAAGGGAATCGAGAAAAAGTTCCTGAACCGGGACATGGTAGTTGATGGCAACATTAGGAAGTCCAGAGACATCGGTGGGATCCTCGGGAAGAGTTATCTTTTCTATTTAACAGTCTACCCACCATAGATTTGGCTGAGTCAAAGGAAAGGTCCAGCGGCTAGAAGAGCACCACACACGTTGCGTGGTTGTGATGCGTTCCTGGCTGCCCTTGAAAATCTAAAGGACTGAATGTTGTCGATGCTTGGTCGTACTCATAGCCGCATCAGGTCTCAAAGGTGAACAGCCTATGGACGATGAAAAATTATAGGCAAGGGAAGTCGGCAAAATGGATCCGTAACTTCTGAAAAAGGATTGGCTCTGAGGGCTTGGCACGAGGATCCCAGTCCCAAACTCATCTGCTATTGATGGACTGCTCGAGCTGCTCCCACGGTGAGATTTGGTCGCTATGTGCTGGCATGGGGACGAAGTGGGAAGGGTTCCTTCGGGGGCCTTCCTTGGGGGTTGGGAGTGAAGCCGGAGGAAAAGACGGAGTTGGCCACTTATCAACTTAAGGGTGTGGCTCAAGTGTAGTTTGAGGAATGGAAGAGTGAGAGGGCGGTTGATGAGGGTCCTCTTGATTGAGAAAAGTTCAAGGTTTCTTTCCTTGATAGGTTCTTTCCCCTTGAGACGAGGGAGGCAAGGGTGCTTGAGTTCACCAATTTTTGTCAAGCAAGCATGTGTGCGAAGGAGTATGCTTTGAAGTTCACAAAACTGTCTCGATATGCTCCTACTATGGTTGCCGATCCTAGGGCAAGAATGAGTAAGTTCGTGTCGGGAGTGTTCAAAATGGTGGTCAAGGAATGTCGTATCACCATGCTTGTCAATGAAATGGTTATTTCTCGTCTCATTGTCAATGTTCAACAAATAGAAGAGGAAAACTTAAGGAAATGTCTAGGGAGACAAAGAGAGCTAAGACCGTTGATGGTAATTTCTCACATTCAAGGTCCGATGGACATGGTCGTTCTAGATTCTGACCAAAGTTCTCCGGTAAAGGTTCCTCCAATGCTCCTCCTAAGTTCAACAAAGATAGGGTACCTAACCCTAAGACTCAAGGAGGAAATGGTGGTGGATTCTCATCAGCTACTTGTGCTAGGTGTGGGAAGAAGCATGAGGGCAAGTGCTTAGACGGTACGGATGGTTGCTTCGATTGTGGTAAGAGCGGTCATAAGATAAGAGATTGTCCATCTCTCACAGCTAAGGGAAGAGAAGGTAAGCAAGCTCCACCTAGTGGTTCGGGGTCAAATGCTCCCAAGCAAAATCTATTCTATGCACTTCAAGCTCTCCATGAGCAAGAGGGTTCTCCTGATATGGTTACCAGTATGTTGAAAGTCTTCCACTTTTATGTTTATGCATTGCTTGACCCCGGTGCTACCTTGTCTTTTGTGACGCCATATGTGGCTATGAGGTTTGATGTTCTTCCGGATGTGTTGTTGAATCCTTTTTCTGTCTCTACTCCTATTGGTGAATCATTGGGGCTAAGAGAGCCTATAAAAATTGTCCCGTCTCCTTATCCCATAGAGTCACTCATGTTGATCTTGTAGAGCTTGATATGTTAGATTTTGATGTTATTCTTGGGATGGATTGGTTGCATTCTTGTTATGCTTCTATTGATTGTAGGACCCGAGTGGTCAAGTTTCAATTCCCAAATGAGCCTATCCTACAGTGGAAGGGGGGAAATTATATGCCTAAAGGTCAATTTGTGTCATGTCTTAAAGCTATAAAGATGATTTCTAAGGGTTGCATATACCATCTTGTTAGGGTGAGGGATATGGATTTTGAAACCCCTACTCTTGAGTCGGTTCCCATTGTTAATGTGTTTTTTGAAGTGTTTCCCGATGATCTACATGGTGTTCCTCCCTAAAGGGAAATAGACTTTTGTATTGATCTTCTCCCCGATACGCAACCTATCTCTATTCATCCTTACAGAATGGCTCCGGCAGAACTTAAGGAGTTAAAGGAGCAATTGAAAGATTTGTTGGATAAAAGTTTCATCCAACCGAGTATCTCTCCATGGGGTACTCCAGTGTTGTTTGTTAGAAAGAAAGATGTTTCGCTTTGAATGTGCATTGATTATCGGCAATTGAACAAGGTTACCATTAAGAATAAGTATCCTCTTCCAATGATAGATGAATTGTTTGATCAACTCCAAGAGGAAAGTTACTTCTCTAAGATTGATCTTCGTTCGGGTTATCACCAATTGAGGGTAAAAGAAGATGATATTCTGAAGGCGGCTTTCTGGACTAGATATGGCCATTATGAATTCCTAGTGATGTCTTTTGGCTTGACAAATGCTCCGGCCGCGTTTATGGATTTTATGAATAGGGTGTTTAGACAATATCTTGATATATTTGTGATTGTGTTCATTGATGATATCTTGATTTATTCAAGGAGTGAGGATGAGCATACCAATCATTTGAGGATTGTGTTGCAAGTCCTCAAGGAAAAACAACTCTTTGCGAAGTTTAGTAAATGTGAGTTTTGGCTAAGGTCCGTGGCTTTTCTTGGTCACATTGTCTCCGGTAAGGGTATTGAGGTAGATCCAAAGAAGACAGATGCGGTTAAGAATTGGCCTAGACCTCTATCACCTTCAGATATTTGAAGTTTCTTGGGTTTGGTCGGTTACTATAGGAGGTTTGTTGAAGGGTTTTCTTCGATTGCTTCTCCATTATCGGCTTTGACTCAAAAGAAGGTTAAGTCACATGGTCCGAAGCGTGTGAGAAGAGTTTTCAAGAATTGAAAGATAGACTTACCTTGGCTTCGATACTGATTTTATTGTAAGGGTCCGATGGGTTTGGGGTTTATTGTGATGCTTCAAGGATTGGGTTAGGGTGTGTTCTTATGCAAAATGGAAAATTCATTGCTTACGCTTCTAGGCAACTTAAGATTCATGAAAATAACTATCTCACTCATGACTTAGAACTAGCAGCGTTTGTGTTTGCTTTAAAGATTTGGAGGCATTATTTGTATGGTGTGCATGTTGATGTCTTTACCGACCATAAGAGTTTGCAATATGTGTTCAAATAGAAAGATCTAAATCTTCGCCAAAGGAGGTGGCTTGAGTTGTTAAAGGACTATGACATGAGTGGCCTCTATCACCCTGGCAAGGCGAATGTGGTGGCGGATGCTCTTAGTCGGTTGTCTATGGGTAGTGTTACTCATGTTGAGGATGGTAAGAAAAAATTGGTTCGAGATGTTCATAGATTGACCCGATTGGGTGTTCGGTTGATTGATTCTAGTGAGGGTGGTGTTGTCATTCACAATGGTTCAGAATTGTCTTCTGTGTCCGATGTAAAGACTAAGCAAGATCTTGACCCTAATTTGGTTGAGTTGAAGGAAGTGGTGCTTAAAAATTCCATTGAGGCCTTCTCCCAATGGGGAGATGGAGTGCTTTGATATTAAGGTCGTTTGTGTCTTCCCAATGTACATAGCTTGATTGGGAAAATCTTATCATAAGCCCATGATTCTTGATATTCCATTCACTCGGGAGCCACCAAGATGTACCGTGATTTGCGGGAGGTCTATTGGTGGAATGGGATGAAGAAGGATATTGCAGAATTTGTTGCTAAGTGTCTTAATTGTCAACAAATGAAAGTTGAGCATCAAAAGCAAGGAGGTTTGTCCCAAGATATTAGTATTCCTACTTGGAAGTGGGAAGATTTGAATATGGACTTTATTGTTGGTTTACCACGAACCCGACAGCAATATGATTCGATTTGGGTTATTGCGGATCGTATGACGAAATCAGCCTATTTCATTCCCGTCAAGCTTTCTTATTCGGTGGAAGATTATGCTAAGTTGTACTTGAGATAAATGGTTATGTTGCATGGAGTGCCTTTATCCATTATCTCCGATTGTGGTGCCCAATTTACTTCTCAATTTCGGAAGTCTTTCCAAAAGAGTCTTGGAACTCTTGTTAAGCTTAGCATGGCCTTTCATCCTCAAATCGATGGGCAAGCGGAACGTACTATCCAAACTTTGGAAGACATGTTGAGAGCTTGTGTAATTGATTTCAAGGGTAATTGGGATGATCACTTGCCTTTGATTGAATTTCCTTACAATAATAGCTACCATTCTAGTATTGGTATGGCTCCATTTGAGGCTCTTTATGGTAGAAGGTGTAGATCTCCTATAGGTTAGTTTGAAGTTTGTAAAGTTGCTTTGATAGGTCCCGAGTTGGTACATGAGGCTGTGGAGAAAGTTCAGCTTATTAGAGAGAGGTTGAAAATGGCTCAAAGTCGACAAAAGTCCTATGCCGATGTTAGAAGGAGAGATTGAGAATTTGATGTTAATGATTGGGTCTACTTGAAAATTTCACCCATGAAGGGTGTAATGAGATTTGGAAAGAAAGGGAAGCTTAGTCCCCGTATGTGGGCTCCATATCAATTTTTGAGACGTTTTGGTAAGGTTTCTTATGAACTTGACTTGCCTAATGATTTGGCATGGGTGTATCCGGTTTTCCACGTCTCCTTGTTGAAGAAATGTGTTGGTGATTCGACATTTATAGTGCCATTGGAGAGTCTTGGCATAAAGGATAGCCTTTCCTATGAAGAAGTTCCGGTTAAAATTTTAGACCGGCAAGTCTGAAAGTTAAGAAATAAAGAAGTTGCTTCCGTAAAGGTTCTTTGGAGGAATCAATTAGTTTAGGGTGCTACTTGGGAGGCCGAGGCCCAATATAATGTCCTGATATCCTCATCTCTTTCCCTCCGATCCTACTCTAACTGAAGCCGCGATGGAACCTCACTTAACTTACTCCTTATCACTTCATCTCCTTGAACTACACGTGACCTGATTCCCTTAAAACATGGGATATGTAGGCTGCCTAAAACAAGGACTCGGTCGCAGATTTTTTCCTTTCAAATAAGAGTCCGGTCAAAACTTGTCACGTTGTCTACTTCTTTATCTGAAAACTCTTCGTCTTTCCAGTCAAAAAGGGGCAAACTGTAGACACGTAATTTTTGACCGAACTTAAGATTTTACACTATTTTTAGTGCTTAAATATTTATTATAAATCTAAATTAAATATTTTGATTTTTATCTTATTTTATTAAGTTTATTTTAAAATATTTAAAAACTACAAAAAACTATATGTTTTCTTTTAATTTAAGTTTTAATAAATAAGCTAGTATTTCTGAATTATATTTTTAGTTTTAGCTATTTAACTTTTCTATATTTTTATTAATTTAAAATAATTAGTTAATATTATTATTATTATATTTAATTTACTAACTACAAAAAATTTAAAAAATAAAAACCTAAACTACCTACACTACCCCACTTTCCACACCTTCCTCACCATCCCACCCCAATCACAATTCCTATATTACACGTACAACACTTCCACAGCAACAACAACACACACCTCCACTATATTTCAACCCTCACACTACCTATATATAATCTACCACCAGCAAAAGAAAAAAAGGGAGGACCTACAAAACACCAAAAATACAACCTACAAACTACACACACACGACAGAAAAAAGAAAAATCAATACCATACAACCAATACATACACTCACTCCATTCACACCCATATCCTTCTACAGAACCAAAAAGAAAACAACTCACACAGCTATACATACTTACCTACAACATTACGGATAGCACATAAAAAAAAAGAAAAAAAATCAGTAATACACTACAGGCAACACACGCAACCACAAACCAAAAAAGAAAAAGAAAAGAAATACACGATAAAAGCTGAGTTCGAGATTTGCTTTCGTGGTTCTGAGTCGTGGTCTTTTCTTTGTGAATTAATTTTCATAAAAGGTAACACTTGATCTTCATTATATTATTTGATTTCACAATTATATAAGACATGACTCCAATATTATAAAGTTGTTCAAATGTTATGTGTTTAACTTTGACGTCATAATATGAAATAGGTTGAGATTTTTATGTTCTTAAATTTAAAGTGAAATTGGTGTGATATGTGATTTTTATTATTTTAATGCTTAAAGTTCAATTTTCTTGATGTGCGATATACGGATAATTGTCACTCTTTGTTTGAATGAAAATTTACTTTGTTATTGTCATATTTTTTGTTTAGAAACTCGTGTTTTAAGTTGTTAAATTGGGTTGAATTGAAAGAGGCCAATTTGAGGTTCTTTCTAAAAATAACTTTTTTTTAAAAAAAAAAACTATTTAGTCCATGAATAAATAATAATGTTGAAGGGAAACAGTTTATTAAAAAAATATGATCATAATGTTAAGTAACAAAATAATGTGTAAATAAAACTTTTAAGTGTTAAAGATTAATAATGACATTTAAGTGTTAGTTGACAATATGATATAAAGAAAGCTTTCACACTTACGAAATTATGTGTAATTGACTTCTTCTTATGCCTTAGAAATAATCAATAAAAATAATAATAGAAAACATTACGATCTAAAAAAAACATTACACAAATTTTAGACATGAAATATAAATAAATAAACATTTTGTGGCAAGGTTGGAAATTGCTGCTACTAATACACCATACACTAATAAAATAAGATAGTTATTAAGCAGTTTATGATAAATCAAAGAAGATGGATAATAAGCACATTTATAAAGTTCATAAGTATAATACATCCAAAATTCAATTCAAGTCATAAATAAGTCAATAAATCTACCGTGCTAGAACCATGGGACTCGAGGGGTGCCTGACACCTTCCCCTCGATCAACACAATTCCTTACCTAGACTTCTAGTTCGCACACCAATAAAATAAAGAGTCAAGTTTCTTTTGATTAGGGATCTAAATAAGGTGACTTGGAACACCAAAACTCAATTCCAAGTGTCGACTATTTAAAATAAACAATCTCTTTTCAAAATGTCACTTTAATTGGAAAAACTCTCTTTTCCAAATCATTTCGTTCGGAAAATAAGGGGCGTGACAGGCTGTATACAAACAACTGGGGTTAGGAACTCCAAAGCCCACTGCGATGAGATTGATGATGGCGGATAGATCAGTGAAGAGGCCTATAGGTATTTTGTGTGATGTGCTTGTTAAAGTGGAAAAGTTCATCTTCCCAGAAGACTTTGTGCTTTTTGATTGGGAAGTAGATTTTGAGGTTCCCATAAATTTGGGAAATCCATTTCTGGCCAAAGGTAGAGCTCTAGTTGATGTAGAAAGTGGGGAATTGAAATTTTAGCTGAATAACGAAGAGGCCAAATTCAAAGTATGCAAATCGATGAAGCATCCACAGGATATGAGTGTGGTGTTAGCGATTTATATTGTCGAAGATGGTGACATGGAAGCATCTATAGAGGAAAGATTTGCTATAGAAACGTTGGCCGTAGTGATAATGAAATTCGATGAAGTCTTTCGGGTTGATTATGTGGAGAATTTAAATGCATTGCAAGGCATGGGGTCACACTCATATTCTCGCAAGAAGTTACACATGGATTTGACGAACAGGCCAAGCCCTCCAGCTAAACCATCCATTGAGTAGCCACCTGGGCTTGACATGAAGAAACTGCCTAATCATTTGAGGTATGCATTTTTAGCTGCAAATAACACTTTGCCAATTATTTTGGCTGCAAATCTTAATGCTGAACAAGTGCAAGCAGTGGTGCTAGTGTTGAAGAGGTACAAGAAAGAAATCGAGTGGACTATTGCTAATATCATTGGGATACCTCTAGGTATTTGCACTCATAAAATTTAGCTTGAGGAAGATTGTAGTCCGAGTATAGAACATAGAGGAGGCTAAACCCACCAATGCAAGAGGTGGTAAAGAAATAAACTATCAAGTGGCTGGATGCAAGTGTAGTGTACCCCTTTTCTAACAGTGATTGGGCTAGTCCAGTGCAATGTGTGCCCAAAAAGGGTGGAATGAAAGTCGTGGTAAATGCAAAGAATGAATTGATTCTGCAAAGGCCAGTACAAGTTGGCGAGCGTGCATGGATTACAAGAAATTAAACAAATGGAACTTGAAAAGAACATTTCCCAATTCCTTTCATGGACCAGATGTTAGATAGGTTGGCTGGAAAAGTGTGGTACTGCTTCTTGGATGGTTACTCTGGGTACAATAAGATCTCAATCGCGCTAGAAGATCAGGAGAAAAGCACCTTTACATGTCCCTATGGAACTATTGTGTTCAAGCGCATGCTATTTGGATTGTGTAATTGTAATACCTCGGATTCAAAAAGAAGGAAATTTTTTGCTTTTTTTCAGGTCTAGTGCCAGTACTAACGGAAGCCATCTATGGAATGTAGGTTGACTTACGGGCCGTAGGTTTGAACTGTAGATGGCAATGTAAATATTTTCAAAATGTCAAGTTTCAGGATCTTTTCTACGACTCAACAGGACAGTCCGTCGTTGCTTCTATGGACCATATGTAGGTGTGATAGGTGTCTCCAGACTTAGTGAAAATTTTGAGGGTTTAAGGTTGGACAGACGGTTGCATGTATGGTTTCTGAATCTTTCTACGGTAAAATAGGATGGTCCGTAGTTGGACCTACGAATAGTAGGTCGAAATCCTACAGTTATTTTTAAGGGTTTTTTGGTCTTTTCCCTTATTGATCTATTCCTAATCTAGGTCGGTTAAGCCCTAATCCTTGGTCCTATATAAATCGTCTAGGACTAATTCTAATCATTCTAATCACTCCCAAACTCCCTCAAAAATCTTTTGCTAAATATTTCTCTCTCTAGAAGCTTGAAGAAGAAGGAGAATCTAGCGCTTCAAGATCAAGACTCCTAATCCTTCATTGATTGTGACCTTTTGGCATCAAGGTATGATAGCTTTCACCTATGGAGTCCTTTCCTCCATAGGATCCCTAAATTCTACAATTTGCGAAATTAGAATTCTCCAATTAAAATTAGTGTTTTCTTCAATCTCCTGAGTTCTTTCCAATTATGATCTAATTGATTGAATTATGATTATTTATGCATGAATTGAG
>JAGDQO010001591.1:0-16553 GCA_018342035.1 Solanum appendiculatum | reverse complement strand
ATGGGAGGCGTTGTAGATCACCGGTTGGGTGGTTTGAGTTTGGTGAGGTGGCCTTGTTAGGACCAGACCTAGTTATGGAGGCTCTTGAGCAGGTTAGGATGATTAGAGAAAGGTTGAAGATGGCCCAAAGTCGCCAAAAGTCCTATGCCGATGTGAGGAGAAGGGCTCTTGAATTCCGAGTTGGTGATTGGGTTTATTTGAAGGTGACACCCATGAAGGGTGTGGTTCGTTTTGGTAAGAAGGGCAAGTTGAGCCCAAGATACGTGGGTCCTTATAAAGTGATGAGGAGAATTGGCAAGGTAGCTTATGAGTTGGAATTGCCTAGCGAGATGGATTTGGTTCATCCGGTATTTCATGTGTCTATGTTGAGGAAGTGTGTGGGTGATCCGAATGCCATGGTGTCTCTTGATGTTGTGGGTGCTGTTGAAGATAATTTGACCTATGAAGAGGTTCCGGTTCAGATTTTAGATAGACAAGTGAAGAGGTTGAGAAACAAAGATGTGGCTTCCATTAAGTCCTTTGGAGAAATCAACAAGTTGAAAGTGCTACTTGGGAGGCCGAAGCGGACATGCAAAGGCGATATCCTTATCTTTTCCACTCCACTCGAGCCTAAGGTATTGATCTGAGCCCTTTATAAAACCTCAGGTCTTAAGTTCAGCCCCCATGTCATTGCATACATTCATGCTTAAGTTGACAAGTTCATTGTGGTTTTACAACTATGTTGAGGTTTTGAAATAAGGTGTAAGTGCATTGTTGCATCTTTATGTGGGCTGAAATTGCCATGTTTGTGTCTCTCATGTACGTTCTTTAACATTCGGGGACGAATGTTCCCAAGGGGGAGATATTGAACCGACCCAAATGCCCGAAAATGTGCTTCGGAAACACCTATAATTGTAATTTCCATATATCTCAAAATCCGTGCATGATTTCAGAAATTCGACTTCATATTCTTATTCGTGGGGTCAAATTGAGTGGGAAATGGGTCTAACCCGAATTTTAGAGCAACCGTATCAAAATTCGAAAATCGCAAAAATTGCGATTTTGAGGGTCAACTTTAAAGGGGCATATCTCTTAGCACACAAGGAACTGGAAGGTCTGCAACCTATCAAATTAAAGTTCTTTGAGTTAGCTTTCCAACGCACTTGGTTTCACCTTATTCCGCGTTAGGATGAGGGAGTTATGACCATTTTCGTAAAACCTGTCTGTGCAGAATTTCCAATTCCAGTGAGCGAATTTTCTAGGCGGGTTGGAGTCATTTTTTATAAAAAGGGATATGTCCCATACTTAGTCATTTTCTAAACTCCAAAAACACTCTCTAAGCCCTCTCCAAAAATTCCACCAAGATCTTCAACCAAATTCAAACATCTCAAGCTCTAATTCCGGATTCAAGACTCAATCTCAAGCTTCGATTCTCCATTCCAATCTTCATCAAGGATTCTCCAAAGTTGAGGTATGTGGGTTTGATTGTGGAAACCTTCCTTTCCACAAGTCCAACCATTTATCCTCTATTTCTACTTCAAATTTATGGGTCCTCATGATCAATTATGAACTCTTGAATTATGGAATTACTACTACACACCCTATTATGGTCCTTTTTGCATATTATCATGAAATGGAATTTTTATGTGATGTTTATGGTTTACATGCTTCCATGATCAAATTATGAAGGTTGATATATATATGTATGTTGTTGGTGGGCTGATTTATATGGATTTTGGAATTGGTTGGACTTAGTATTCTTGAAATACATGATTTCATTTACATGAACAATTGCCCACCTTGTGTTTGATAAAATGCCCATTATAAGAATTCTTAGGAAAGGGAAGGTCCAAGGTACGTCCTATGAGACGGATGGTTATGTAATTACTGAACTGATGATGAAATGGACACATGTATATGATTTTCTCTAAATAAGTGTTGTGAGTCGACCATGCCTAGTACGGGGGGTAGTAGGCCCGTATAACCATATCGAGGGGTTTGTACCTTGGTTGCCTAGTACGGGGGGTAGTAGGCCCGTATAACCATATCGAGGGGTTGGTACCTTGGTCCCTAGCACGGGGGTGGTAGGCCCGTGTAACCATATCGAGGGGTTTGTACCTTGGTCCTAGCACGGGGGGTGGTAGGCCCTGTGTAACCATATCGAGGGGTTTGTACCTTGGTCCCTAGCACGGGGGGGTGGTAGGCCCGTGTAACCATATTGAGGGGTTTGTACCTCTTTCGCCTCTCCAAGGGGGTGGTAGGCCTTGGAAATACTATATTGATGGTCACTCGCCACACATGTACTACGTCCCACTAAATATGATTTTTATGTAAGCATCATTATACATATCATTTCATTAATATGCTATCTATTGGGTTATGATTACGCATTTTTCCTATGATGTCCATCTAATGTAGCCTTGCATTGCATCCCATATACTTAGTACATTCAAATGTACTAACGCATACTCTATGCCTACATGATGTCACCATGTAGGGACCGGAGCACCGCTTGACCATCCTCCTCCGCGTGGCTAGTACGATTTTCTATAGTGGTTATTGGTGAGTCCTCCATTTCGGGGACGTTGCTCATGATCTTTTGCTATGTATAAAACTTTTCCTTTCTAGTTATGTTTTGACTATGAGGGTGAGCCCGGTAGTTTGTCTTGGCCCCCGCTAAGTACTCATGTTTAGAGGTGGTGTTGGACAAGTTGTGTATTATGCTTGAGCTTGACTCATCTATGGTATTTATGTATCATTTCTTTTTTTTTCTTGCTCCCTTAGTCCCGATTTTCCCCTTGATTATGCTTATCGCTTATGGTCATTTAATTGCTTCCGCGACCAAGGATGTGTAATGATACGCTATGAGGCTTGTTTGGGGTTCCTTCGGGTTCCCCATTCGCCGGTCACATCTAGGCCCTAGGCTTGGGTCGTGACAAGGACGGGTCGTAGGTCTACCTACGGACCATAGGTCCAACCATAGGTAGGGGTCCGACAGTTATTTTAAAAGGGGTCGTTTGGTCTTTTCACCTAATGGCCTATTTACTAATCTAAGTCGGTTTATAGCTTCTCCTAACACTATATAATGCCATTTTAGTCCTAAAACTACCTTTTCCAATCACTTTACAAATTTTCCAAAAAATACTCCTCTCTCAAATATTCTCTCTCTAGAAGCTAGAAGAAGAAGAAGAAGAAGAGTGCAAGCTAGGGTTCAAGAAATCAAGCTTTTCTTCATCAATTGCTTAAGGAATTGAGACTCTAAGGTATGATAGTGTTCATCCACGGAACCCTTTCCTCCATGGAATCCCTAAAATCTCAAATTTTCAACCTAGAAGTTCTCAATTGAATTAGGGGTTTTCTTCCATGTTATGGGTTCTTTGTAATGTTGCTTCAATTGATTGATTTATGAACTTTGAAGTACAAATTGAGTTGAATTATATGAAATTTGATGAATCCCCATGAACCCATGCCAATTCCCCCAAATTTCGAAGTTATGCTTTTGTTGATGGGTTGAATTATAAAGTGACGAATTATATGAAATCTCTATGAATCTATGCACGAATTATGATTCCTAAGCTATGACTTTTCATGATGAGATTATAAATGACCTAAGGATGATTTTCATGAAAGTAAGTATGTTCAATCAAAACTATGATTTTCCTCTAGTATGTGCTATCCTGCAATTATGATCAAATTGTCTTGTTTATGGTCTTCTAAGCATTAGTTGGCATTGAATTGCATGATTTAAGATGAATTCTTATGAACCCATGTAAGCTATATGAATTGCAAGTTATGAGCATGATGATTTAAGTAAAGATGAAATTCTTGAAATCATGTATGTCTCTTGTGAAGCTAATGACGAATTAAGGGTGCCTTGAGGTTGAAGCATCAAAGTTTATGATATGTTGATATTATGGTTGAGTTGTGAAAGATTTTCTCACGCAATACTCACACTATGAATTTGAAATGAACAAGAGGCGATTACCCATGTTCTTAAGGAGCTATTCTAATAAAAGGACAAGAGGCGATCACCCATGTCTACTTATGATAATTGAACTATGTCTAATCCATGGGAATTATGCTTAGCACCGAGTGGACAAGTGGCGATTACCCATGTCCCATAAACTATGTGCCACCATAGGATGATGGTCTATGATAGACACTAGCTAGTGGATCCACGTAAGCTGAAAAGTTATGGTTTTACCTTGGCAAGTAGGGAAACCCTCTTTCGGTGTAGGGTAAACGCCGAATTCCATGTTGATAGCTCACATGGTGTTACATGTCGGTTAAGGCTACTTCCCACAACTATGAACTAAGATGTTTTTATGATGTTCCTCAAGTAAAGTAAAGATGTTTAGCTTGCTTTGACCATGGTGTATGTTTTATGTTTTCTAACATTTATCATGTTTGAGCTTGGTTGTTGCATGTCACGAAAATGTCCCATTTTAGCATGTTTTAAATGTTTATGTGCGTTGCTATCATATTTGGTACTTGATTGTACTAATGCATACTCTTGCCTACATTGACTTGTTAATGTAGGGCCCGGCGATTCTCCATCTATTCGTGGCTAGAGCTTAAAAGAAGGATTGTTGAAGACTTGGTGAGTCCTCATCCATTCGAGGACATATCCTAGTTTATTTTACTTTTATGTTCTTTCATGTTGGCATTGTATGGGGTTACGTCCCAAACTTTATTTCTCATTCTTATGATAGATTGGCTTTGAGACATGAGATGTAGACTTCCGCTATTTTTCTTAAAAGCTTTGATATGATATTATTTTTGAACTCTTAAATCTCTATGATCTTATATGCATGTATGCTAAGTGGCTTGTATGAGGCCTTTCGGGGTCTTGTACGACATGTCACGTCTAGGGAGTACCTTGGGTCGTGACACAATGACTTTCCCATTCTGCATTAGAGCACACCCTAATCCAGTTCTCGAAGCGTCACAATACATGACAAACCTGTCAAAACCTTCCGGCAATGTCAACACCAGAGCGGAAGTAAGCCAATTCTTCAATTCTCAGAAACTTTTCTCACACGCTTCCGACCATAGAAATTTAACCTTTTTTTGAGCCAATGTAGTCAATGGCAAGGAAATTTAGGAGAAACCCTCTACAAACCTTCTATAATATCCGGCCAAGCCCAAGAAACTATGAATATCGGAATGGGAAAGAGGTCTTCGCCAATTCTTAAATGTTTCCATCTTTTTAGGATTAACCTGAATGCCCTTACTGAAAACAATGTGGCCAAGAAAAGCAACGAACCTCAACCAAAACTCGTATTTACTAAACTTTGCAAATAATTGCCAGTCCTTGAGGACTTGCAAGACAATCCTCAGATGATTGGCATGCTCATCTTCACTCCAAGAATAAATTAAAATATCAAAGCATTGTTTAAACACCCTATTCATCAAATTCATAAAAGCGGTCGAAGCATTTGTCAACCCAAAAGACATCACCAAAAACTCATAATGACCATACCTAGTTCAAAAAGTTATTTTCAGAATATCACATTCCCTTATTCTCAATTAATGATAACCCGATCGAAGATCAATCTTAGAGAAAAAACTAGCACCTTGAAATTGATCAAACAAGTCATCAATTCTCGAAATAGGATACTTATTCTTTATCGTGACCTTGTTTAATTTCCTATAATCGATGCACATACAAAGCGAACCATCTTTCTTTCGAATAAACAAAACTGGAGCACCCCATGGAGAGATACTCGATCAGATGAAACCCCTATCCAACATGATCTTCAATTGATCATTTAATTCCTTAAGTTCTACAGGAGCCATACGGTAAGGAGGAATAGAGATAGGTTGTGTATCTGGGAGAAGGTCAATACTAAAGTCTATTTCCCTTTCGGGAGGAATACTGGGAAGGTCATCGAAAAAATACTTTTGGAAATTCATTTACAACAGGAACTGACTGAAGAGTAGGGATTTCAGAATACCTATCCCTAAATAAGTGTAAGTATGAATCTATGTGTACTCAACAACATTATCGACTGACCCTTATCCAAAGTGATGGCAAGGATCGACCATAAACTACCCTAACCTGCTCAAACTCGAATATCAAAACATATCTATAAGACTCGGACTAGCAGCTACAATTGCTCTTCATGATCGCAGCATAGTCTTCATGATAGAAACCTACCACCCAAACCATTATCATGAGTGTGAATAGCCCTTCGCGAATGCAAAGGCCAAAACTCAATTAGACCTGACCCAGACCTTTAACCCTTCACGACTGTGAGCCCACCTTGGCAATTCTGATGACCCACCGAATTCCTTCTTCGCAAACTCAATAAATGTCTCATGAATGTGAAAAAGGAAATCACTGGCACCATATTCAGAAAAAACCTTCAACACTCAATTTTTCGGACGGACACTCGGAGTTCATTCGGAATCCCGCGAAGACAAACCAACTATGCTACTAGACTAAAAATGACATTCTAGACCAGATAGAATCATCAAGACACCAAACTGAGGTCGTCTTGACCAAATATTGACCAAGGTCAACTCTTAACTTTAAAATTTTCATCTTTCCAACCAAAGACCCGAAATTCACCCGAATGCCTCAAGACTCAAATCAATGGGAACCTACTCAAAAGTTACCTTTCAAACCTAACGAAACTATTAGAATTCCATTTTGAGCCCATCTTCCCCGAATGTTGACTTTGGTCAACCATTTCAACTCTCCAACCTTCCTAAATGAAAAACTCAAACAATTCATGTCCAAAAACCTCAGGAACTATGCCACCTATCCCCAAAGACCAAAAATACTTTACTGAAGCTACAAAAAGGCGTAAAATAGGAATAATATACAGAAATCACAAAATGACCATGATGGTCGTTACTAAATTTTATGGACCTTATTTAGTTGTTTGAAGTAGATGGCTATGAACTTTCCTATAAAGATGTCTATTATTATTTCTACTTGGTGTTTGAATATATAAGAAATATAACACTTATTGTTTATGCTGGATTAATTGGTTTAAGTAGATTTTACTATCCTGAAGTTTTAAACTTTGGTTGTAGGTTCCTTCTTCAAGCATAGGAGAAATATGGAAGAGGTGATTGGAGAAATACTTTTAGGTGTTATGTGCTTAAGGGTCCCAATCTAGGTCATTCTTGAAATATCTGAGCAACTTGAAGCTTGAATTACAGTGCCACTATGAATTAAGGTAGTTTGCTCAACATGGCTAGCATAGTTAATAGTTAGAAATATCTTTAGAGCTAATGCTAATGAAAATATTATATTGGATGTGGACATACTAGTAGAAGTTTTTGTCTACGGAAAACGACAATCATTTAATCATGTTGGAAAACTTTCCTCTCATGCTCCAGCCTTTCTTTTAGATCTGGAAAGAAACAAGGACCGACTGAGGAGGAAAGTGTATTTGAGAATTTCCCAGACATTGTTTGTGATTACTGCACCTGAATCTACACATGTTACTATGGTTAGAAGTCCAACTGCTTGTAACAAGCACAAAAATGAATATTGCGATTTTCTCAACTCTATTATAAACACACAGAGAGAATGAAACTAATAAGCTTTGATTCATACAGAAAGGAATTTTTGAAATGGACTAAGAGAGAATTTGGGATGAAAAACATAGTCTTTGCCTAAGCGCAATCATAATAGTATAACCTCTCTTCCTTTTTAAAGTAGCTTCCTTATACATGATATAGATTTCCAACATCTTTGAAGTACATAGTCCTACATACACATAATTGTAATTTGTTTTTGTCCAAGATTATATTCAGCTGTCAGTCAGAGCCTATGAGCATATAAATTGTAGCATACAAAAGAAAAGAAAAAAGAAGAAGAGCAGAGCACCCCTTCCATAACTTTTTAGATTGCCTATCGGACTCTCCAATCTAATCCAAGGCTGTCAATATACAGAACATTAATAATATAAAATTTTGATTTGTAGTAAAAGGTAATTACGAAGGTAGATCCATCGAGGAGCATCAAGATTCTATCAACATAATAAACACAATTGTCTCTTATGCTAACCATGAAAACCCATTGTCACCAAGAGTTACATTTCAATCCCAAACTAATTCAGTTACGCTTTATGACTAATCTATATTCATTACGCCATATATGATACACAATCTCTTTTCCTATCGTCCCAAGAGAATGGCTGAGTGGTTGAGGCATAGAATTCATGTATAAAATTAATGCAATTTTTTATTTGCAATGACTTACCTCCTAATTATCTATCAAACGAGATGTTATTTATGTATGATTCAATACTTGCATAACCATCTTTTCAATTCAACTACCAAACAAGCCCTAAGAACTTAATTATTTGATGAATTTCCTTGTGATTTACCTTTTATTTGTTTAATTTAGTTCATAATTAGAATATTTTAGAATTTTAATCAGGATTATAACTTGAATATCAGTCCTATTTTTTATGAGTTATATGTTTTACCAAAATTTTCATATAAAAATTAAGATTGATTTTAGATAATATCTTTAATCAAATGTGAAATAAAATTAATATTAAAATTTACTGAAGTTCAATGTACCCAATTCACTCACTTGATTAAATTTGAATTTGCACAAATACTTAAATAGAAAAAAATGATTTCAACAAACATGGTAGAATTAAATTTGATGGGGAGAATCATAAATAGTCATCTCATAAATATTAAATGATTGAAAAACACAATTACAATAATCACATAATTAAAAACATGTATAATAATGTGAACTACATATATATATATAACAATGTCAATTATACTAATTGAGGTCAATCTCATTATTTTAAGTCGAACTTCAGCAAATCTTGTGTGTGTATCTCCAAGCTTTTGGGAGATAAATACTACTTAGAAGGTATGAGATGACCCCAAAGGCACTTGATTTATCTTTATTCTCGTCTGATTAATTAATTTCTTCAAAAGATCTATCAGACTATTGATTGAATAATTTGATAAATGAAGATTCAATTCTATCTTCAATGTAGAACAGATTCTCACCAATTCTTCAACTCCGATCAAACTAATCAAACCGCAAAACAAATTATAAATTTCAGTTAGGGTTCTAGGAGACAAAATTTGTTTGCAACAAATCTTATGTATGAAAAATAAACTCCAACCACAAAATAAATATGACGAAACAAGAATATTTTATTAATTAACAATTTGGGTACAATTTTTTCCCTCTCTTGATTATTCTGTAGGATATTTTGCACCGAAAATGGATTTTATTTGATCTCCATGTAAAGAGGATTTTGTAGATTTTTTTTTAAGTATTTGATTGTCAAGAAGAGTCCGTCCACATCTTGATCTCTTTGTGAATGTTCCATGAATTTATGGAATTTTCGAGATCCCTCACTAAGAGATATATTACCCTTTATATAGTGTGAGCTAGGAGTAGTCTTCAAGAATCCTAACTAAAATTGGACTCATCTAGTAGAGTCCCACAAAATTTTGATATCTATAAATGTCGAGTTACTGTCTTATGAAGAAACAAATTTCTTTTTTAAATAAACTTTCTGGTCACATAGTTCACTTAACTTTCTTACTGGCTGGAGTTTTATTGTTTGAGGTGTAATCAACGGTTCCAGAAGAGGTCTTATGTTCAGAAATGTTTTAGTATCTTTGTCGAAGCTAGAATCAACAAAGATCGCACCAACAACGAACCCAACAACATCTCCAAGCACCTTAGGGAAAGTAGTTTCAGCCTCCCATCCAAACGTGGACACAAGATCCAATTTCTCAAAATCCTCAACAATACAACATATCTGCCTTTGCAGATTTTTTGAAGCATGAAGAAGGTGCTTGTGCAGGCCAGCGTTAACTGCAGATTGAGCATATCATTTATTGGTTACAGAAGCAGACCTTAAATCAGTAATTAGTCCTAGAGTCAGTCCCGGATATTTGAAATAGAGATGTGCTATAACAACATAATCCAGCACTGCATCTCCAAGAAATTCCTAGAGTTGATATCATCGTGGAATCTTAGGTAGCATATATGATCCTTGAGCTAGAGCTTCAACAAGCAGTAAAGGATCATGGAACTTGGTAGCAGGGATTCAAAGTACCGGACATTGACTAGCTTCTCAACATTCACAGGGAAGTGCCTTGGCATAGGTGCATAAAAAAAATCAATGTGCAGCCCAAGCCATTTCATAAATGATAAAGCCACTACTTCCCGGCACGAGATGAGGTAGGCACCTATTAGTGCATAAACCACATCAGCTACTCTCTTGCTTCTATTCTCCTACTTTAGCCTATTATACATTTTTACTGAAGGCATCAGGAACTCTTTGCCAAAGCTATAAACTTGAGAAATATCACCAGGAATGAGCCACGCTTTAAGATCGAATAGTTCATTATAGATAAATTTTGGTATTTTACGAGCACATCCAAACTTGCACAGTGCAACATTGAAAATGATTTTATTTTTCTTAATGCTGAGAAAACCCTCGTGATGACTTTCATAAGTCTTAAACAGTTGTATACTGATAACACATTTGAGAAAAGAGTCTCAAAGTGTCTCAAGTGATTCCAAATGAAACTTCTCAAGGCATTTCTTTGTTGCCATTGCTCTCAAAACCTTAGCAGTTGGGATACAAAGTTTTAGTTTGCAGTGATTCAAAAGCATTCTTTTCAAGTTTATTTGGGATGACTTCCCCTATAAAGTCTAAAGGTTCTAGCACGGCAGATAGTTATTGGCAAAAGATTCTTGACCTCGAGAATCTTATGAATTCTAAGGTATACACGTATGGCAGTGAATCTGTTTTGGCAGAGTATATCCCATTGAGAATGGGATAATGGGATATACTCCGCCAAAACAGATTCACTGCCATACGTGTATACCTTAGAATTCATAAGATTCTCGAGGTCAAGAATCTTTTGCCAATAACTATCTGTCATGCTAGAACCTTTAGACTTTATAGGGGAAGCAGTCATGCTGAATAAACTTGAAAGAATGCTTTTGAAGAAAAAATCACTACAAACTAAAACTTTTATCCTAACTGCTAAGGTTTTGGAAGTGATGACAACAAAGAAATGCCTTTAGAAGTTTCATTTGGAATCACTTGAGAAACTTGGAGACTCTTTTCTCAAATATGATATCAGTATACAACTGCTTAAGACTTATGAAAATCATCATGAGGGTCTTCTCAACATTAAGAAAAATAAAATCATTTCTAATGCTGCAGTGTTCAAGCTTGGATGTGCTCGTAAAATGCTGAGATTTATTCGTAATGAACCATTCGATCTTAAAGCAGGGCTCATTTCTAGTGATAATTCTCAAGTTTACAGCTTTGGCAAAGAGTTCCTGATATCTTCAGTAAAAATGTATAGTAGGCTAAAGTAAGAGATTAGAAGCAAGAGAGTAGCTTATGTGGTTGAGGCACTAATAGGTGCCTACCTCAGCTCGGGCGGGGAAGTAGCAGCTTTATCATTTATGAAATGGCTTGTGATGGACATTGATTTTATTGATGCACCTATGCTAAGATACTTCCTCGTGAATGCTGAGAAGCTAGTTAATGTACGGTACTTGGAAATCCCTGCTACATTACAAGTTCCATGACCCTTCCCTACTTGTTGAAGCGCTAAGTCACGGATCTTACATGTTACCTGAGATTCCACGATGCTATCGGCACATGGAATTTCTTGGAGATGTCTTGCTAGATTATGTTGCTACAACACGTCTCTATTTCACATATCCGAGACTGACTCCAAGACTAATTACTGATTTGAGATCTAATTTTGTAAATAATGAATGTTATGCTCAATATGTAGTTAAGGCTAGCCTGCATAAGCACATTCTTCATGCCTCGCCAGATCTGCAAAAGCAGATATGTTGTATTGTTGAGGATTTTGAGAAATTCGATCTTGTGTCCATGCTTGGATGGGAGGGTGTAATTACTTTTCCAAAGGTGCTTGGAGATGTTCTTGTGTCCCTTTCTAGAGCGATCTTTGTTGATACTAGCTCGGATAAAGATACGAATAAGCATAAGACCTCTTCTAGAATAGTTGATTACACCTCAAACAATAAAATTCTATCCAGCACGACAGTTAAGTGAACTATGTGACCCAAACAATTTTCGTGGGACAAGAACTCGACATTTGAGACATCAAAAATTTGTGGGACTCTACAAGACGAGTCCAATTTTATTTAGGGATTTTGGAGACTACTTACCCTAAACTCTAGCTCACACTTATATAAAGTGTAATATATTTTCTTGAAGAGACATCTCGAAAGTTTCATATATTCATGAAATATTCACAAAGTGATCAAGATGTGGGTGCACTCTTCTTGACAATCAAATACTTCAACAAGATCCATAAGATCCTTTCACGAAGATCAAATAAATCTTAAGGAGGTCCACATCATCCTAGTTTGAGTGATACTAACAGCTTTGAATCACGAAGAGATCTTAAGAGAGAGGAATCAAGGGATAAACAGATTTGTACTCACAATCTTTATGAATAAAATCATTCTTTTTTATTTATTATGTGATTGCAATATATTTTTTGTATTTGAGAAAAAATATTGCAAACAAATTGGCATGCCCAGTGGGACCAAATTTACCCTTTATCTCCTCTCTCACAAATTAAATTGCAAATCTGAAGCCACAAACCACAAAGATGGAAACTCCATTTTTATGGGTACTTCAAGTCTCGTCTTTGAGTTTATCAAGTTTAAACTCCGACAAGCCTCGAAGTAGGGGGAATTTATAGACACCAAAATTTTGTGGAACTCTATGAGATGAGTCACTTCCTCAAGAAAAATGTGAAAATTTGTAAAGTCACGATTAGTGGGAACATCCTCAAGAACGAGCTCAACACGCTTTGTAGCTTAGGACATGTTTGAATTGGGTTTCAATATCATTACTGTCAATGTACGCAATGTTGGAGAAAATAGACAGGAAAACTTTAAGAAGAAATAAAGGTTCAAGGTTAAGAGAATTGTATGCTGAAGTCTTAACTTTTTCTTTATATTAAATCACAGGAAAGTACAACTTTTTATACACTTGAAAATAACAAACTACTAAGTCACTAGATGACCGCTACTTCCATTAACTAAACAAAAACTAATTACTAACAAAAAAAACTAGTAAGTACTGCACCATGATCTGCAGATTTGCTAACAGCTAGCCCAAGAATATAGGACACTACTAACACACTTGATTGACCAGGTCATTGTCACGACCCAAGCCTAGGGCCTAGATGTGACCGGCGAATGGGGAACCCGAAGGAACCCCAAACAAGCCTCATAGCGTATCATTACACATCCTTGGTCGCGGAAGCAATTAAATGACCATAAGCGATAAGCATAATCAAGGGGGAAATCGGGACTAAGGGAGCAAAAAAAGAAATGATACATAAATACCATAGATGAGTCAAGCTCAAGCATAATACACAACTTGTCCAACACCACCTCTAAACATGAGTACTTAGCGGGGGCCAAGACAAACTACCGGGCTCACCCTCATAGTCAAAACATAACTAGAAAGGAAAAGTTTTATACATAGCAAAAGATCATGAGCAACGTCCCCGAAATGGAGGACTCACCAATAACCACTATAGAAAATCGTACTAGCCACGCGGAGGAGGATGGTCAAGCGGTGCTCCGGTCCCTACATGGTGACATCATGTAGGCAAAGAGTATGCGTTAGTACATTTGAATGTACTAAGTATATGGGATGCAATGCAATGCTACATTAGATGGACATCATAGGAAAAATGCGTAATCATACCCAATAGATAGCATATTAATGAAATGATATGTATAATGATGCTTACATAAAAATCATATTTAGTGGGACGTAGTACATGTGTGGCGAGTGACCATCAATATAGTATTTCCAAGGCCTACCACCCCCTTGGAGAGGCGAAAGAGGTACAAACCCCTCAATATGGTTACACGGGCCTACCACCCCCCGAGCTAGGGACCAAGGTACAAACCCCTCGATACGGTTATACGGGCCTACTACCCCCCGTACTAGGCAACCAAGGTACCAATCCCTCGATACGGTTATACGGGCCTACTACCCCCCGTACTAGGCAACCCAGGTACCAACCCCTCGATACGTAATACGGGCCCTACTGACCCCCCGTACTAGGCTTGGTCGACTCACAACACTTTATAGAGAAAATCATATACATGTGTCCATTTCATCATCATTTCAGTAATTACATAACCATCCGACTCATAGGACGTACCTTGGACCTTCCCTTTCCTAAGAATTCTATAAATGGGCATTTTATCAAACACAAGGTGGGCAATTGTTCATGTAAATGAAATCATGTATTTCAAGAATACTAAGTCCAACCAATTCCAAAATCCATATAAATCAGCCCACCAACAACATACATATATATATCAACCTTCATAATTTGATCATGGAAGCATGTAAACCATAAACATCACATAATAATTCCATTTCATGATAATATGCAAAATGGACCATAATAGGGTGTGTAGTAGTAATTCCATAATTCAAGAGTTCATAAATAATCATAAGGACCCATAAATTTGAAGTAGAAATAGAAGATAAATGGTTGGACTTGTGGAAAGGAAGGTTTCCACAATCAAACCCACATACCTCAACTTTGGAGAATCCTTGATGAAGATTGGAATGGAAAATCGAAGCTTGAGATTGAGTCTTGAATCCGGAATTAGAGCTTGAGATGTTTGAATTTGGTTGAAGATCTTGGTGGAATCTTTGGAGAGGGCTTAGAGAGTGTTTTTGGAGTTAAGAAAAATGACTAAGTATGGGACATATCCCCTTTTTATAAAAAAAAACGTCTCCAACCCGCCTAAAAAAATAGCTCAACGGAAATTGCAAATCTGCACAGACAGGTTTTACGGAAATGGTCATAACTCCCTCATCCTAACTCGGAATGAGGTGAAACCAAGTGCGTTGGAAAGCTAACTCAAAGAGCTTTAATTTAATAGTTTGCAGCCCTTCCAGTTCCTTGTGTGCTAAGAGATATGCCCCATTAAAGTTGACCCTCCGAATCGCAATTTTTGCGATTTTTGAATTTTGATACGGTTGCTCTAAAATTCGGGTTAGACCCATTTCCCACTCAATTTGACCCCACAAATAAGAATATGCAGTCGAATTTCCGAAATCATGCACGGATTTTGAGATATATGGAAATTACAATTATAGGTGTTTCCGAAGCACATTTTCGGGCATTTGGGTCGTTTCAATATCGCCCCCTTGGGAACATTCGTCCCCGAATGTTAAAGAACGTACATGAGAGACACAAACATGGCAATTTCAGCCCACATAAGGATGCAACAATGCACTTACACCTTATTTCAAAACCTCAATATAGTTGTAAACCACCAATGAACTTGTCAAATCCTTAAACATGAATGTATGCAATGACATGGGCTTGAACTTAAGACCTGAGATTTTATTAAAGGCTTAGATCCAATACCTTAGCGGCTCGAGTGGAGTTGGAAAGCTAAGGATATCGCCTTTGCATGTCCGCTTCGCGCCTCTCAAGTAGCACTTTCAACTTTTGATTTCTCCAAAGGGACTTGTAATTGGAAGCCACTCTTTGTTTCTCAACTCTTCACTTGTCTATCTTAAACATGCTTGTGACCTTAAACACCTCTTCATAGGTCAAATTACTATTTCAACAAACACCCCACAACATAAAGATCAAATGTTGCATTCGGATCACCCACACACTTCCTCAACATAGACACATGAAATACCGGATGAACCAAATCCATCTCGCTAGGCAATTCCAACTCATAAGCTACCTTGCCAATTCTCCTCATCACCTTATAAGGACCCACGTATTTTGGGCTCAACTTGCCCTTCTTACCAAAACGAACCACACCCTTCATGGGTGTCACCTTCAAATAAACCCAATCACCAACTCGGAATTCAAGAGCCCTTCTCCTCGCATCAGCATAGGACTTTTGGCAACTTTGGGCCATCTTCAACCTTTCTCTAATCATCCTAACCTTCTCAAGAGCCTCCATAACTAGTTCTGGTCCTAACAAGGCCACCTCACCAACCTCAAACCACCCAACCGGTGATCTACAACGCCTCCCATAGAGAGCCTCAAAAGGAGCCATACCGATGCTAGAATGATAGCTATTGTTATAGGCGAACTCAATCAATGGAAGATGATCATCCCAACTACCCTTAAGCTCCAATACACAAGCCCTAAGCATATCCTCAAGTGTTTGGATAGTCCTTTCGGCTTGTCCATCCGTTTGCGGGTGAAAGGCCGTAGTAAGCTTAACTCTCGTACCTAGACCCCTTTGAAAAGACTTCCAAAAGTTTGAAGTAAATTGAGTACCACGGTCCGATATGATGGATAGAGGAATCCCATGCAACCTTACCAAGTCATGAATATATAACCTTGCATAATCTTCCGCCCCATATGTTGTCTTTTACCCGGCTAGAAAAATGAGCCGATTTTGTCATCCATCAACCACCACCCAAATAGATCAAAACCTTTTCTAGTTCTTGGGCTAAACCAATACCAAAATCCATATTAATTTTCTTCCATTCCAAGTAGCATCTCTATGTCTTGGGTTTAGACCACCGGGCCTTTGATGTTTC
>JAGDQO010001590.1:0-34827 GCA_018342035.1 Solanum appendiculatum | reverse complement strand
GTAAGCATCCCAAAAATGTAAAGGACAATTAAATATCTTCAGTCTAACTGCATGCCACTCATGTTTTGGAACTCCTTTTACTTATTGTGATATGGTATATTCATCCTTCCGTTGCATGATTTCATTAATAAATTTGATACAGGCTAAGGCTGCTTTTGCTGATGTATTTAAGAGGATTTGCAAGTTAAGGAAAACCTCTGCAGGAGCTTGCTATGTTGTGTTAAGAGGGGGGGGGACATTGGATTCTTTGATAGCGAAGGAGTTCTTTCGTCTCGAAATCTAAATAATATCTATTACTTGAACACTTGATTTTGCATATGACCTGTTCAAATACTAGGGAACAGTATTCTGAATTTCTTCATTCAAAGCGAATTCGTAGCCTATTTCTGTACTCTTTCTAGATTCAAAAAAAAGTTTCTCACGGCTATAAATGATGTGTGATGATATGTAGAGGTCGCCCTACAATTCGTACCTAGTATATATATCTGTTGCTAAGTTGTGTTACCTATTAATGTCTCATATGTTTGGGCATCATGAGGAGTGAGTTGGCACGATTAGTAACTTGTGTAACAGAATATATGATGACCAATGTTATAGAAGGGGTTAGGTTATTTTCTGATGTGAGGATGGAATGATTTAGAGGTTGGAGTTGGTAGCGGAAGGAGGTGGATGATTTGAGGTGACATGTATTAGTCCTATCAGTGTTGTTTTACTTCATGTTCTCGTTTATGTGCATGATATTATGTAGTGGGTTTTAGTTGACCAATGATATTTACCAGTATGTATTGTTTGTACTGATACTACTTTTGCTACGCCATTTGGCGTAGTCTGGTGATAGGATTCAGTAAAGTTTTTTAGGTGAAGAAAAGAATGATCTCCAATGGCTTCTTATCCTCATTTCTTACGGTGGGAGTGTCTTATTCCCTTTTATACATTGTGCTCTCTTAGTAGCTTTTGTACCTGTTTAGATTAGTTTTTTTGGAGGATTTTTGGTTGTTTGTAAAAAGATGACTCTTGTAATCGAGTTTTATGTTTATTCAAGGATTTTACAGAGACTTTCTATGGTGTTTATTAATTTCCGCATTGCAGTTTAAAATTGGATGGCAAGGGTTCTCCAATCTAGGTGTTAGAATAGGTATCCGCACAGCCCGATGGGTTGGATCGTGACAGTTATGTAGAACAAATTAGGATTTCTACATAACTGTATATAAACTGCAATGTGGAAATTAAGAAACATATAGAAAGTACTTTATTGAAAAGCATTTATTATGAAAACACACTACAAAATACTGTACTTATAGCTACAAAATCTAAGCTATGAATTTGAAAATCATAGCTATTATTTAGTAATTGCCACAAAAATTTGAATTTTGTGGCTATTTAAAAATTTGGCAAATTTCTTAGCCACAAAAATCAAATTGACAAAGCTAAATCCTAATATTTGCTATAATTGCTAACAATCGTAGCAATAAGTACCTAAAATAATTTTACAACTACGGTGAAATTTTGTTGCTAATTATAAGTTTTTGCAACGCGATAAAAATAACTCTAGCAATAGTAATCTTTTAGCCACAATATATTATTTAAAACATAATATTGTAGCTAAATAAATAATTTTGCTTCAAGTAATAAAAGATTGTTGCCAAAATTAAATGAAATAGCCATAGATTATTTTGCTATAATAATATTTCGTAACTAATTATTAATTTTTGCCACAAGCTAAAATTTACCGTAGTAATAATAACTTTTTTCCCACAATAAATTATTGTTAAAGCAAATTTATAGCTAAATAATAGCTTTTTTTGAAGTTATAAAAATTGTAGCAATATTAGATAATATAGTCATGATTTTTTTGCTATATCAAAATTGCATAGCTAATTATTCAATTTTGCCACGATCTAGTTGAAATTTGTTGTAGCAACAATAACCATTTAGCCAGAAGAAATAATTTAAAATAAAATATTATAGCTAAATAAATATTTTTGTTTCGAGTACTAGATAATCGTGGCAATAGTTGACTTAAGAAGTATAATTATTTATCATGATAAAATAATATAGCCACAAAACTGTTATTTTGATAAATATTTCATAGCTAATAATTATTTTCAATTACAAGTTAAAATTTGTTGTAAATACTAATGTTTTAGCTATATTAAATATTTTTTTACAATTGAAATTACCATAATAATAGTACTTATATAGTCATAATAAATTAACAATAACAACTTTTTTGTATTCAATGAGAGACACAAAATATGAAGAGTCTCACAATCTAAAGAGAGAAAATAAATTTTGCAGGAGACAATAAATATTAACAATTTGTTACAAAAAATCACTCTACAAGCTACTAGTACTTGGTGTGTTGATTTAACAAAAAAAAATCACATCATAATAACGGAAGACTTTGTCAACAAACACCCTGTAAATAATAATAATATTCCAACTCAATTCAATTGATATTATCAACTCAATACTACTGAATATTGATTCCTATTCAATAAGAGTAACTCAATAAAATAAAGATAATCTCTCAGGAATAAGTAAATAAAATTGTTAACCTTGTACTCTCTTAGTAGCTCTTGTACCTGTTTAAATTAGTTTTTTTGGAGGATTTTTGGTTGTATGTAAAAAGATGACTCTTGTAATGGAGTTTTATGTTTATTCAAGGATTTTACAGAGACTTTCTATAGTTTTTATTAATTTCCGCATTGCAGTTTAAAATTGGATGGCAAGGGTTCTCCGATCTAGGTGTTAGAATAGGTATCCGCACAGCCCGGTGGGTTGGATCATGACAGTTATGTAGAACAAATTAGGATTTCTACATAACTGTATATAAACTGCAATGTGGAAATTAATAAACACATAGAAAGTACTTTATTGAAAAGCATTTATTATGAAAACACTTTTCAAAATAAGCTGATTCTATAGGCTTAACCAAACAAATTATAACAAGTATTAAAGCCACAAGATCGTTTATTGTTTCGCAGAGATTTGTTATCAACTATGTTTAAATTAACACCAATTGATTAAACTCAAAGCTATTTTTCCATAAGTTTTGTGATTGGTTAAAAAATTTTCAAGAATTGTAAATCAAATAATTAAAACAAGTCATCAATGAAAGACATGCAAACTTAGGTTGAACTCGATGAGAAAGATTTCAGGGTATGTGTCAGCTAATAATTCTGTGGTGTTATTTGTTGGGGTATATACCATAAATAATAATAAATTACAATTGAAAATAAAATGAATAAGAAAGTATTTAGGTTGAGGCGTGGATATTTCGCTTTTTTTAAGGAGATTTAAGCTCACTTCGGCATAATCTATACCGATCCAGTAGTATATCTCTTGACTTGTCCCCTCCAGGATACAATAGCCCAACAACCTTGTACAACTCAAGCAACACCGAATTAGTTGAAGAGTTCAAAGCTCTACAAAAAAACACATTCCTTCAACATATAATTACTCTCTTTTGTATAGTTAAATAGTTGAAGACTTATAATATTTTTCTTTATCTCAACTCTCCCTTTCATTACTCTATCTCAATATAAACACAATATAGTATTCTTCATCTTTATCACTCTATATTTTTTTGTATATCTCTTATTGTACTCAACTCAAACGAAAACCATTATTATTAATAGGGGAGGAAATCTTCCTTGCAGTGAATAGGAAAATAATGAATTAGTTAATAAGATAAGTGAATAATGAGGGAAATAATGTGAAGTTTCAACAGAGAAGTTCTCGCATTCAGCCACTACTATCACTAAATACAATGATAATAAAAATGACATCAAATACAATGTTCTGCTAAAGTTCTCACTAGTAAGAATGGGCAATTAAGGATTTAATTAGGATAGATAGTACAAGAAACAATTTAATAATTAAATAATATCAAAATATTCGAAACGTACTAACATTATTCACTTAAATTAACTAATTGAATTATTTGGTGAATAATTGATAAAGTTAATATGCTCATAAGATATTTTCAGTTCCTACTCATCTATTCAAAATAATTAAGGAAACCGATTAAGCATATGCTTATTTTAATGTGAATTTGTCTCTAATGCTTTGATTCATATCAAGAACTTCCCCTATCCAATAATATTGCCATACATAATTATCACTTTCAATTCAAGATTTGATAAATTGCATTTAATTGTTCGACACACAATTCTAGCTATTTACTCCCTCTAGTGTACACAAACCTTATCACTTACCTCATAGAGGTAAAAAGACTGTTTTTGAAAGACATTCGATTCAAGTGCATCAAACTCAAGTAAAAGAAAAAGAAAACAATGAAAAAAGTATAGTAGAATTATATGTGTAGGGTCGGAATGATGACACAACCCTACACAAATATAAAAGTAGTCACCGGAAAGAACTTAAATGTAGAAATATGACATTCTTTTTGGGACTGACTAAAAAAGAAAGTAAGTCATATAAAAGAACTTAAATGTAGAAATAATACTATTTGCAAAATAAATTTCACTGTAGACGGGATCACGTGATTTAGGAGTACTTTCTTCTTCTGTTCTAGTGAGTCGTGACCACCTCAACTTTTGAAAGTTTTTTTTTAGACCCGCTGGAATTCCAAGGGGAGTTTAGAACGATAGACCTATTTGGATGAATCTTTTAACTTATTTTTGTTATTTTAATCTAAAAATAAATGTATATAAATAGTTTTACATATACTTAATAATGAAAAGAAAATAAATTTCATTGACGAGATCTCTTTAATTTAGATCTTTTTTTAAAAAAAAACTAATCTATGATTCTAAGAGAAGACAAAAGGAAAATAATAAAATAAAATAATATTTAGTAAGAAATCCAATTCAAGTGACCAGACTAATTGTATTTTCTAAAAAATAAGAATAAACATATATGTATATGTATATACATATGTATATATATATACATATATATATATATATATGTACAGATATATATATATATATATATGTACATATATATATATATATATGTACATATATATATATATATATATATATATATACATATATATACATATATATCATGGAAATAAATGATGAACAAAAGAAAGAATCTTCGGATTCTGAACAAGATGAATTCATAAATACAATAGGGTTAGAACATTTAAATATAGAAGAAATAGAAAATCAAGATATGGTAAATATATCTTTAAATTGTGAACATAATTTTGAATAAGGAAAAGGTTTAGATAGTAATCAATGTTATATATGCCATTGGTATCCAGGAAAAAATAGAAGAGCTATATATATATATATATATATCTGTACATATATATATATATATATATATATCTGTACATATATATATATATATATATATATATATATATATATATATATATATATATATATATGTACAGATATATTAAACCTTTTGCTAAAATCACTTTATTTTGAAAAAATTATTGTGCTAAACTCACTTTATTTTGAAAAAATTATTGAAAAATCTAAAATCTAAGTACTCTCTCTTTCTTTGTTCCTTTAACATATAGATAGTTTTTTAGCTATTAAGTTTTAGTAACTTCTCCCAAAGTTTTTTTATTTTTTTATTTTTTTTTATTTAATTGTTTAACCTTTTTTCACTTCTTCCTTACAGCTTAATTTTAAACAATAATCTTCTCTAACCACACCCTGGATAACAATGTCCTAACAGCACAACTGGCTTCAACGGACATTCAACAATTCCTAGGAATTTACAGGTTAGTCCATTGATACTATTTAAAACTGTATAGAGAACTATTTACTTCAAAATTAAACAATTAACACAATTTTATGAACAAATATGAACAAACATATTTACTTGATTTCATAAATTAAACATAATTATACATAAAGGGAGATAAGTTACATAAACTGTAAAAGCATAAACTACTTACATGTTTTAGGAGAAAGAGATTTCCCTTTCGGGAGTCCCGCTTAGGATAAACAAAAACTTGGAAAATAAATTTTTACAAACTTTAACTCAACACACTTTTTTGTTTTTTTTTTTAAACTTAGGAATTGATAACTTAAAACTTTAGAAACTTAGGAGTTTTGTAATATTGCTCTCTCGGGTTTTTTCTCACTCTGGTTTTTCTTACTCTACCCTTCTTCTAATAAGTGTGAGTATTTATAGAGGCATCCGGATTTGAAAATCGGATTTCAAAACTTGAGAGAAAGTTGCTTTTTAGCCTGCCGGGTGCGCTGTGGGGCCCCATCGTCACATGGCTATGTTGCTTCTTTCTTATCTCTTTTGTTAATGCCTTATTATCTCACTACTTACGTCTATTTTATACATACGTCATTGCTTACATCTTTATGCATTTTGTATTCATTTTCTTTGTACATCTGTCACTACTTGTATTCTTCATCTTTGTACATCTGTCACTGCTTGTATTCTTCATCTTTGTACATCTGTCACTGCTTGTATTTTTGGTCTGGTCTTCATTTGTCTTCATACCTCATTATCTGTCTTTTCAAGTGTCTAAATTATGTAAAGCAATTGAGTCAAAACTCATTCCTGAATCATCGTCTTCATTTGGGTCTTGTGCAAATTGTTCCATGGCTGGATTATATCCACTACTGTCTGAACTAACTGATTCTGGTTTTGGATTTTCTAAAATAACTTCTTTTGTTTTTTCTCTTAATGCTTTATTTACAGCTTTTTCTATCATACCTTGTATTTTTTTCTGTCTATTCTTTACTATACATATTCCTTTCTTCTTAGTCTTTGATGATGAAGTCTCTACTTCTGCTGTTTGTGTCTCTATTTTTTGGAAACTCTCAGGGAGTATCCTTCCACTTTTTGGCAAAGTGTCAGCCATAAACGGATTTGATATATCTTTACCAGTTACCGTTTGAACTGGATTAGCTGTATCTTTATTCGATACAGTGGATCTTTTTACATTCATTGGGGAATGTACACCCGTCTTATCCATTTTTGAAGGAGATGAAAAACTCTGAGTATTGTTGTTGATCTGGTATAACTCTGAATATAAAGATTTCTCTCTTTCTTGGAGTATTTGGATTTTTTCTAACAATTTTTCTTTTTCTAATCTCAATTTATCATTTTCTTGGTTAAGTCTCTTAAATCCTTCACTCATAGATGAACAATGATCACAAAAAATTATTTTGTCTGTATCCTTTTGGATATTGTATTGAGGAGTCTGAAAATGTTGTTGTCTCAAACTTGGGGTAATATAATAATTTGGTCCCAAATTTCCTCTAGCATAGTCTAAAGCTTCATTAAAATTATTAAATCCTTTAAAAAGAGGTACTGGAAAGTCTTTAATTACATCTACTACTTCAATCCATGTCTGAAAAATTCCAGGCTTATGTCCTTGAACTACAACATAAAATTTAAATTTTTTGTCTGTATTTTTCTCAGTAAAATAAAAACTTAAAGCATTTATAGTTGAAATAAAATAGCTAACATCCTTAGGATTTTTGTAATAAGAAATCCATAAATTGTCTATTAAACATTTTTGTGGTTTATCTATTCTTGTCTGAGCATGTAATCTGAAACTCATATTACTTTGCGGATAGCAAATTAAATTATAAGGTCCAAAATGAATTCTTTCTAAATTTTGATTTTCCATATTTTTTAGAGGTTTATAATGAGTATTACCTATTAATGCATTTAAATACATATCTTTATAATAGTTGTCTGAAGAAGATGAGTCTTGTACTTTATCTTTGCCTTTTCCAGTCTGCATTCTGAAATAAATTAAATTAATTAATCATTCTGCTCAAATGATCTGCAAGATTGTTATATGTTCCCTTTATATGTTCTAATTTTATATTATAAACAGAAGTTGCATCTAAAAAATTCAACCATCTTCTCTTGCTACTTTTCTTTTCATTAATCTTTTGATAAAATTTTCCTATTGCCTCACAATCAGTTCTTATTAAAATTTCTGGTTTGTTCAAAATATATAATCTGAAACTATCTAAACCATATATTACTGCTAAAATTTCTGAATCTATACTAGTTAAATTCCCTTTTTCTCTATACTTACCACTTTGATAAGCACAAATTCTTTCTTCCATCTTATTACTATATTTATTTGGTCTAGTTTTTAGGACAGCTCCCCATCCATTTAAACTTCCATCTGTTTCTATTATTAAATAATCATTTTCTAAAGGTAAAACAAGATCTGGAATATTTTTAATCATTTCTTTTAATTTTTTAACTAATTTTATATCTTCTGAATTAAAAGTTTTTTGTCCTTTAGACACTGTTTTTGAATACAATGGTCCTGCTACTTTACCTAAATCTTTAATAAAATGTCTAGCACAATTTAAAATTCCTAAGAATTTTTGTAATTCTTTAGTTTTTTCTAATTTGTCTGGCATTTCTAAAGTTTTCTTTGTTATATGTGGCTGTAACCTAATTTTTCCTTTTCTATAGTTACTCCTAGAAATTTTATATGAGTCTTACATAATTCCATTTTCTTTTTACTTATAATTATTCCATTATCTATAAATAATTTAAATACTTTCTGTAGGTTTCCCAAATGTTCTCTTTAATCTTTACTAAACACCAAAATATCATCTACATATACTAATATGAAACTTTTATATTCTCTAAAAATATTATCCATCTTTCTTTGAAATATTGGAGGAGCCGTTTTTAATCCGAAAGACACTACTAACCATTCGAAATGTCCTTCTGGACAAGTAAAAGCGGTCCATTCTATACTTTCTTCCTCCATTTTTATCTGCCAATAACCAGATTTACAATCAAATTTACTAAAAATATTACTATTTTGTATTCTATTTATTAATTCTGTTTTATCTGGTAATTTGTATCCATCCATTCTAGTATTATCATTTAGTCTTTTATAATTTATAACCATTCTTGCTTTTCCTCTAACTATTTCACTATGATTTCTTACCATGAATGCTGCAGATCTATGTTTAGATTTAGATCTTCTTATTACACCTAAATTCATTAATTCTTTTATTTGTATCTCAAATTCTTTTAAATCTTGATTTGTTGATTCTATTGAAGCTGTCTTTACAATATACTATGGGTTTATTATATCCAATTTACATTTTATTTTATTTGCTTCCCAATGTTTTAAAGGTTTTTCTCCTATTATTTCTAATTCATCTAAAATTTGTATTATTTTATCTAAATCTTTTTGATCTTTTATTATTCTTATATTTTGTATTCCTTTTCTAAAATCATTTAATTCTGTATTTATTTCTATTAAAGTATATTCTTTTTCATTTTCTTCATTCTTTATTACTTCTATTTTCTTCATTTAATCTTTCACTATTATCACATGTATCACATTTACAATCTTCTTTATTACATTTATCTTTTACTTGTTTTTCTTTTGATTTAATATATCTAAACTTGTTTTCTACAGGTGTAGTTACAACTGCTGTCTGAGTGATATTTTTGGATAGAATTACTCCATCTCTGGTTAATAAACAACTTCCATTGTTATGTAATAAAAAATCTAATCCTAAAACAAAATCTACCTTTATGTTTAAATCTCTTACCCATATTTTTTCTAATTTATAGGTTGGCTTGTAAAAATCTGTACAACTATTCATAAAACTTATAGTTGCTTTATTCACATAATGTTTATATGTATTATATGATCCATCCATTTGCATGGATATTTGTGGATTTGGTAATTCTTGTATTAAATTTGGAGGTATAATTTTACTATTTAATATACTTTTTGTACATCCTGAATCTACTAATGCTAAAGTTTCTACTTCATAATCTTGAATTTTTATTCTTGCCAATATTTTAATAGTACTTATCTTTTTATCTTCATTACATATTAAATTACTTGCAACAGTATTTATTAATTCCTCTTCTGATTCTAATTGTTCTTGTTCTTGTTCTATGTCTTCTTCTATTTTTTCTTTTCTTTTATCTATCTTTTCCAATCTTTCCTCTAAAATCTCTACCCTTTGAACCACAGACAGACCAAGATCAAGTTTCTCTCAAGACAACTTAAGAGGAGGAATTTTAGCAAAAATTTTAGAATCTTCTAAAAATAGACCAAGTAGTAGTCAACAGTTAGAAGAAGTAATAGATGTAGATAAAGATATTCAGATTTTCCAACAAAATAGATTAAAACTTTTGAATCCAAAATTTTTATATAATACAGGTTTTTTCTCAGGACAAGCACAATTATATAAGCATTATAGAGAAGAACAATTATGTGTAATAGGAAAAGATAGTGATAGTTTAAATTTAATAAGTAAAGAAACTTTAAAACAAATTATAAATTCAAATATGAATTTAATGCATATGGGATTAATAGTTATAGAATTAAAAGGATTAACTAGAAAAAATTTAGGTACAAAAGTTTTAATAACAATATATGATGATAGATGGACAGATTTAAAGAAATCTATAATAGGATTAACTGAAGTAGATATGACAAATAATGGTGGATTATTTTATTGTAGTCCAGATTTTATGGTAAGTATAAAAGACTTTGCTAATCATATAAAAATAGGAATACAGACTAAAGGATATGAAGAAATGATAGATGGAAATAATTTATTAATATGTATAGGATTTATTGGAAAAATTGCTACTAATAGTAATACTAAGTTTAAAATAAAAGTAGAAGATGTAGTAGGATTAATGGGAGACAAAGGAATAAAAGTAATGAAACCTTTAAAAATAGATTCAGAAGAATATGCAGGATTAGAATGAAATTTAGAAAATTTAAGTAAAAAGGAAATATTAAAACCAAAAGATCATTTAATGTATACAAATAGCAAGGGACAAACCTCTATAAGATTTACAGATTATAGTTATACTGAACAAAAAGATATAGAGGAAGAAGAAACAGAATATGAAGAACAAATGAATATAGAAGTACTAGAAGAAGAAGATTTTGAAGTAGATGAATCTATAAAAAAAGGCACAACAGATACATAATAATAATAAAAATATAGTTTTTAAATGTAAAGGATGTAAAAAATCTAAGATAAAATTTGAACATGTAGAAGAACATTTTAAAAATTGTAGATTAAGACAAGATAATTATAGATATAGAAAACAAAAAGAAGAAGAAGAAGAATCTATAATAAGTGAAACAAATCTTAGTATTAAAGAATTAATGGAAAGTGCCTCGAGTAGTTCGAGTCCATTCCAAAAAACAAGTCAAATGCCACCAGTACAAACAAATACTGGAAATTTACCAAGATATAGGGTATATAGAGTAAACCCAGATATACAAACTGAAAATTTAAAACCAAAAGGAAAAAGACAACCTATAGAAGAACCTATAAGACTTCAAGAAGGGGGTAATAAAGGAAAAATACTTAATATAGCAGCACATGACCCTCAATTATGGAACTCAGTAATAGATTTATGGAAAAATATAGTAGTTGCAGACTATATACAAACTAATCAAGATAATGATGCAGAAACCATGTATAGATACATGGAGACATTTTTAGGAGAATCTACTAAAGGATTATGGGAGGCATATAAGACAGAATTCCCTGAAGAATTTCAAGGAATGGTAAATATGGGAGCAAATCCCTACAATTTTACAAATAAAATACACAGTTTAATAACAGGAGAATACCCAAATAGTGGATTAATAACATTACAAAGAAATGCAGTAATAAAATTAGAACAATTAAGTATAAGTAATTGGTATAGTATAAAAGAATTTTTAAATGAATATTTTTATTATTGTAGCATAAGTGGAAACGCTTTTGATACAAATTTAGGAAAGAAACTTTTTAATAAGTTACCAGGAGCATTAGGAAGAGAAATAGAAGAAAAATGGTATAAAAGAGAAGGTGTAATACAAAATCCAGATGGAAAATGATCAATAGGACAAAAAATACAACATATTATGGCTATATTACAAGAAAAATGTACAAATATACAAATACAAAAACAATTAAAACAAAACGAGACAAATTTCTGTAAAAGTATATATACAACCCAAAATTATGATAAGGAGCATACACAGAAAAGGTACAGAAAAAATAAAAGGAATTATAGAAATAATAATTATCCAAGAAGGAAATATTATTTAAGAAAATCAATGGCAAGAAAGCCATATTTAGATAAATATAGACATGTAAGAAAATATAATACAAATAGAAATTATAAAACTAAATTAGAATGTTTTACTTGTGGAAGTCAAGAACATTTAGCTAATACTTGTCCTAAAAGAAATAATAGTAGAACAAGAAATGCTCAATTAATTGAAGATTTTCAAGAAACTTTAATTAATGTAGATGAATATATGTCAGACAATGAAAGTATATACTCAATCATAAGTATGGAAGTAAATGATGAACAGAAAAAAGAATCTTCTGATTCTGAACAAGATGAATTTATAAATAAAATAGGATTAGAAAATCTAAATATACAAGATGAAGATAATCAAGATATGGTAAATATATCTTTAAATTGTGAACATAATTTTGAACAAGGTAAAGGTTTAGATAGTAACCAATGTTATATATATATATATATATATATATATATATATATATATATACATATATATATATATATATATATATATATATACATACATATATGTATATATATGTATGTATATATATATATGTATATATATATATGTGTGTGTGTGTGTGTGTGTATATGTATATGTAGATATGTATATATGTATGTACATATATACATGTATACATATATATATATATACATATATGTATGTATGTACATACATACATATATGTATACACACACACACACACACACATATATATATATATATACATATAGTGTGTGTATATGTATATATGTATGTACATATATACATATATGTATACATATATATATATATACATATAGTGTGTGTATATGTATATATGTATGTACATATATACATATATGTATACATATATGTATGTATGTACATACATACATATATGTATACACACACACACACACACACACACACACACACACACACATATATATATATATATATATATATATATATATACATACATATATATATATGTATATGTATATATATATAATAGAAAGAAAAACAAATTGTATTGACTAGATTTCTTTAATTCATATGATACTTGATTCTAAATAGGACCTTTAAGTAAATTAGGTAAACTAAATATCCAAATAGATATATATATATATATATATATATATATATGTATTCCTATTTTTATATGGTTAGCAAAGTCTTTTATACTTACCATAAAATCTGGACTACAATAAAATAATCCACCATTATTAGTCATATCTACTTCAGTTAATCCTATTATAGATTTCTTTAAATCTGTCCACCTATCATCATATATTGTTATTAAAACTTTTGTACCTAAATTTTTTCTAGTTAATCCTTTTAATCCTATAACTATTAATCCCATATGCATTAAATTCATATTTGAATTTATAATTTGTTTTAAAGATTCTTTACTTATTAAATTTAAACTATCACTATCTTTTCCTATTACACATAATTGTTCTTCTCTATAATGCTTATACAATTGTGCTTGTCTTGAGAAAAAACCTGTATTATATAAATTTTTGGATTTAAAAGTTTTAATCTATTTTGTTGGAAAATCTGAATATCTTTGTCTACATCTATTACTTCTTCTAACTGTTGACTACTACTTGGTCTATTTTTAGAAGAGTCTAAGATTTTTGCTAAAATTCCTCCTCTTAAGTTATCTTGAGAAAAGCTTGATCTTGGTCTGTCTGTGGTTCTTCTTTTAAACGGAAAAATTTCCATGGTTTATTTTTTAATTTTAATTGTCTATCTTCTTTTGAAGTAATTTCTATTCTTTTTAACTGATCTATTAAATCTTCAATATTATTCTCCTTTACTATTTGATTTTGTTCTCTTATTTTTTCTTTATTATTTATTTCTAATTTTTTATTTAATTCTAGTAATAATAAAATTATTATATTGTTTTGTTTTATTATAATACTATCTGCTTTACCTTGAGGCAAATGATTTGATAATCCTTCTGGATTAGGCTGTATTAATTCTGCTTTCTTTAATATTTCTAAGTATAAAGGATTATTCATGAAAGTACAATTTCTTCTATTCTAGAAATTTTTACTTTTAAATCTTTTATATCTTTTTCTAATATATTTAAATTTCCTATTTTAATATCTTTTAATTCTTGACTTTTAACTTTTTTAGTTAATTCTTCATGCTGATTCTTTAAATATTCTTGATTTTGTTCTAACCTTTCTAATATTTTATTTTGTTTTAAAAAATTTTTATTATTTTTTCTTGTTCTATATGTATTGTTTCTCCTAAATTTATTAATAAATCTGTAATATTATTTAATTGTTGGTCTGTACCATGTAATAAATGTTCTCCTGAATTAAAATTACACTTTAATACAGCTTCGTCTTTTAATTTTCTATATTTCTTTTCTGGTATTAATTTTAAATCTAAATATTCTAAATCTCTTAATTTAGCTATGATTTCTTATTTATTATATTTTATTCTTAATTTTCTTATATATTTTGCTTCTAATTTTGATATTCTATTTATAAGAAAATTTAATCTTTTAGGGTCTTGATTATTTTTATTTAATTCTATATATTCTGGGTATAATGAATCAATTCTTTTTCTTAATTTTTGTAATTTATATTGTTTTACCATTTATCCTAAAGAAATCCAAATAGGTCTTCTTTTTTGAAATTCTATTCTTTGTTTTATTATTTCTAATCTTCTTTCTAAACCCTGTATTTCCCAATTTAAACTTGAAATTATTCTTTCTGCTACTTCGTCGTAACTAACAACTCTTTCTTTAAATTTATTATATATATATTTTATTAATAACTCTCCTACTATATTTTTTAATTCTATTAATTTTTTTATTTTAAGTCTAGTTTCTTTTATATCTTGTAGATCTATATGGAAAATCCAATAATTAAAAGCTATTTGTCTAGTTAAAGGATGTTTTTTCATATAAACTTGTCTTTTATCTTTATTATCCTAAAGGAAAATATTTTATCTTTTTTATATATTGATTTTTAATTCTTATCCTAGTCCTTATATCATATGTTATATTATGTAGTTCCCAATCTCTATAATATTTTACTTGACTTTTTCTTGAGTTATCTTTGTCTAATTGTTCTTCAATGTCTTTATATATTTTTATAAAATCTTTTTTAACTTTCTTTAATCTCCTAACTTCTTTTTGTTGTGTGTGTGCTAAAAGGTGATGAATACTTATATATTTATAATATCTATGTAATCTCATAAACTTTAACCAAGTGGATAATTTTTTATTCTTTTTAAAAGATGATTTTTTAACTTTGTTCTAATTATTATATCGTAATTAATATTATCTAATTCAAACCTTGCAAATTCTTTTACTTGATTATATTCTGGATGATTTTTGTCTAAATTATTATCTATATTTTCAGCTATTTTTAAAAATTCTTTTCTTAATTCTTTTAACTTCTTTACTTGTATTGATTCTCTATATGCTAATTTATTATGCAGATTTATATAATTATAATATCTATGAAGTCTCATACAATATTATATTTTTCTTAATGGTTCAAACTTGAAACTTTTTAGCTCTGATACCAAATAAATGGGTCTTAGATTTTTAAATTTTTTCAATAATTTTTTCAAAATAAAGGGATTTTAACAAGAGATTTTATCAATAAGTTATAAATCCTACTAAGTACTCTCTCTTTCTTTGTTCCTTTAACATATAAATATTTTTTAAGCTATTAAGTTTTAGTAACTTCTCCCAAAGTTTTTTTTTTTTTTTTTTAATAATTGTTTAACCTTGTTTCACTTCTTCCTTACAGCTTAATTTTAAACAGTAATCTTCTCTAACCACACCCCGGATAACAATGTCCTAACAGCACAACTGGCTTCAACGGACATTCAACAATTCCTAGGAATTTACAGGTTAGTCCATTGATGCTATTTAAAACTGTTTAGAGAACTGTTTACTTCAAAATTAAACAATTATCACAATTTTAACAACATTAAGAACAAATATAAACAAACATATTTACTTTGTTTCATAAATTAAACATAATTATACATATAGGGAGATAAGTTACATAAACTTAATAAAGCATAAACTACTTACATGTCTTAGGAGAAAGAGATTTCCCTTTCGGGAGTCCCGCTTAGAATAAACAAAAACTTGGAAAAGATTTTTACAAACTTTAAAATAAACACTCTAATTTTTTTACTTTTTTTTTAAAACTTTTATAGATTACTAGGAATTCTCTTGATTTTTTTTTCTCACTCTATTTGCAGAGACATGTTCTAGACAAGAAGCAGAGACTTCATCAAAGACCAAGAAAAAAGGAATATGTATAACAAAAAATAGACAGAAAAAAATAGAAAGTATGATACAAAAAGCTGTAAATAAAGCATTAAAAGAAAAAACTAAAGAAGTAATTTTAGAAAATCCTAAAGCAGAAACAGTTAGTTCAGACAGTAGTGGATATAATCCAGCAATGGAACAATTTGCACAAGACCCAACGAAGATGATGATTCAGGAATGAGTTTTGACTCAATTGCCCTGCATAATTTGGACACCTGAAGAAGAAAGAAAGACGTAAGACATGACATAATACTACAATAATTGATGGTATATGTAAGCAATGACGACAGACTGCAATAATGGCTTGAGAAATGTAAGCAATGACGACAGACTGCAATAATGGTTTGAGGACAGATAATACGGCATTTAATCAAAGAGATAAGAAGCAACATAGCCATGTGACGATGGGGCCCATAGCGCACCCGGCAAGCTAAAGTGATTTTTATCATTTTGAAATCCGGATTTGAAGTCCAGTAACCTCTATAAATACCATAATTTATCAGAGGAGAAGATAGAGCGAAGAGAGCAAATAGAGTGAGCAAGAGTGAGAAAAAAAAAATCAAGAGAATTCCTAGTAATCTATAAAAGTTTTTTTAAAAAAATAAAAAAATTAGAGTGTTTATTTTAAAGTTTGTAAAAATCTTTTCCAAGTTTTTGTTTATTCTAAGCAGGACTCCCGAAAGGGAAATCTCTTTCTCCTAAGACATGTAAGTAGTTTATGCTTTATTAAGTTTATGTAACTTATCTCCCTATATGTATAATTATGTTTAATTTATGAAACAAAGTAAATATGTTTGTTTATATTTGTTCTTAATGTTGTTAAAATTGTTTAATTTTGAAGTAAACAGTTTTAAATAGTATCAATGGACTAACCTGTAAATTCCTAGGAATTGTTGAATGTCCGTTGAAGCCAGTTGTGCTGTTAGGACATTGTTATCCGGGGTGTGGTTAGAGAAGATTACTGTTTAAAATTAAGCTGTAAGGAAGAAGTGAAACAAGGTTAAACAAAAAAAAAAAAAAAAAAAAAAAAACTTTGGGAGAAGGTACTAAACTTAATAGCTTAAAAACTATTTATATGTTAAAGGAACAAAGAAAGAGAGAGTACTTAGTAGGATTTATAACTTATTGATAAAATCTCTTGTTAAAATCCCTTTATTTAGATTACTGTTTAAAATTAAGCTGTATGGAAGAAGTGAAACAAGGTTAAACAATTATTAAAAAAAAAAAAAAAAACTTTGGGAGAAGTTACTAAAACTTAATAGCTTAAAAACTATTTATATGTTAAAGGAACAAAGAAAGAGAGAGTACTTAGTAGGATTTATAACTTATTGATAAAATCTCTTGTTAAAATCCCTTTATTTTGAAAAAATTATTGAAAAAATTTAAAAATCTAAGATCCATTTATATATATATATATATATATATATAATAGAAAGAAAACAAATTGTATTGACTAGATTTCTTTAATTCATATGATACTTGATTCTAAATAGGACCTTTAAGTAAATTAGGTAAACTAAATATCCAAATAGATTCTTTCAACATTTCCCCAACTAATAATTCCATTCGATGACTGAAGTCGTCACAGTCTCATCAATCTCGCCGGTAATCGTTACTAAAGACGACTTTCATGATAACTCTTTACCGTTGGTTTTGCTGTTACAAATTGAAATCTACAACGATGTTGAGTCGAATGTTAGCGTAGAGACCACCACACTAAATAAAGATGTACTACCATATGAAGGAAATAAGCTCAATCTAACTCCGGTGCCATCAAAGATTACTCTAGAGATGTAGGCATCGACATCGTCGTTTGCATCTGATCTTAAGCACTCTTTGTCGGCACTAGAGTTAGATTGAGCATGTTTTCCTCATCTGGTAGTACGTCTTTATTTGGTATGGTGGTCTCTAAGCTAACATTTGACTCAACATCGATGTAGATTTTGTACTGTAACACCGAATCTCACGGTAATGAGTCATCGTCAGTAACGGTTATCAATGGGATGGATGAGACTGTGGCGGCCTGAGCACTCATCCAATGGAGTTATTGGCTGGCGGGAAGTGTTGAAAGAATTTATTTGGGTATTTAGTTTACATGTTTACTTGAACTAAAGGTCTTATTTATAGTCAAGTATCATCTAAACTAAAGAAATCTAGTCAATGCAATTTGTTTTTTTCCATTTTAAGTATATATATATATATGCTTAATTTATTCTTATTATTTAGAAAATACAATTAATCTGGTCACTTTGAGCTGGATTCTTTTCTCTTCTCCTAGAATTATAGATTATATTTTTTTAAGAAAATGAAACTAAATTTTAAAAAACATGGTCAATGCAATTTATTTTCTTTCCATTATTAAGTGTTTATATATATATAATTGAGTCCTACTTGTTGATCCTGGAGTTAACATGTCGAGTCTATTCTGTGAACCTTTTCAAGACGTTACCTGGTTGATTCCTCCAGATTTCCCTTTGTTCTATCAATTTAGAATCTTTGATCAGAAATCTCCCGGTTATATGGTGAAGCACGATATAATAGGCAATTCATCGACTCTACCTCCCTACATCTACCTACATTTAGCTCATGACTATGATGATCAAGATAAATTATTTTTCTGTGACCATGATCAAAGTTTTCTCAAGAAAATCCCTTAGCTAGTCATGAAGACATACCTATTTTGTGCCTTCTCTATTCTTGATCCAATCATTTGAGCAAGAATTGAGTAATCTTTTTCCGGAAAAAGTAACCATCTTCTATTTTGTAAGTAGATATATGTTTCATCCCACAAATTATGTATTGGGGCTTGTAAAGAGGTACTATATCTCAAGGTTATTTAGCTCGAGTAGACGAAAAATTAGGCATTCAAATTAGAGTCTTGGAGACAGGTGCCAGTCCTTTTAAGTATGTACTGGATCAAATCATCGATTGTACAATGAAGGAAAATCTGCTGCCAGAAATCAACCGGCAGTGAGCCTATAGTCCTCAACCAGTCTGCAAAGCAGAGGAAGACCATAGCCGTCCTGATAAATTCTCTAAGCCCTGGATACTCAGAAGAGTTCCGGAAAATGTACTGGGAGAATCCCACCGTGACAGGAGAGATAGTTAGCGTTTATCAGCCAAGTCAGGAGGAATATCAGCAGAGTGGGAATCTATTGCACGAGAAAAAGGCTTTGGCAGAAATGTATCTACTGAGTTTAAGTGACAAATTGGTTACAAGTGGATGGTCAACTTTCGGATATGTGGCTCAGGGTCTTGGAAGTTGGAGGCCTGAAGCCCTGGATACTATACAAGCCTGATTAGGACAGGACAACACATAATCCGCCTTGTGTTCGAGCTGCATCATTCGAGCCATGTTTCCATGCCCCACCTAACTATGATTGCAAAAAGAAAACGACAACAGACACGAGCAAAATCGTTCCTCATGTCAGGCACTGTGAGGATGTGAGCTGGGGCTTGATGCTATTTGATTAAAAAGGTGAATTATAACTCATTTTTAATTTCAGGTTTAGTGTACATTTTTTTTTTCACTCTGCATTAAGAAACCCAATTTTTTTAGCTGATCCAAAGAGGGAGTGCAAATTATCCTTGTTGAAATTTACCCTAAAAAACTGTCAATCGCTTGATAGCTTCATTATTTTTATCCTACCTCTGACGATTGACCTTAATGTTAGGACCGAAAATCATGTGTCATGCGGAAGCTAACAAAGCAAACCTCAATAGACCATGAGTAAGAAGACAAACGAGAAATATACCAAAAGACACAAAAATTTAACGTGGTTCGGTCAACCGAGCTACATCCACAAAGAAGATGAGCAATCCACTATTTAAATATGAGAGTACAAAATATAGAGAGAAACAACATCAACCAATTCACTCTGGAGGTTTACACAAGTGAAAATGTTTCACTTTTGTCCCACAAATTCTCCCCCTAACCAAAACTCTCAAAACCTCTAGGACTACATTGTGAATGCTAATTAAGTTAGAAGGAATAAGCCTCTATTTATAGAGTCTTAAACCTTTCCCTACAAGAAAAGGAATAACCATAAACCTTTTCCTACAAGAAAAGGAATAACCATAAACCTTTTCCTACAAGAAAAGGACTAGCCAAATATGGAGATTACATGTTTTCCTTTTAGGAAAAGGAAAACCTATTTCTGGTAAGAAACTCAGGGCAATGAATACCCAACAAATCTCCCCCTTGGCCTGAATTTCTGACAAAATAAATTTGCTCCACCTTCTTCACATAATCTTCAACAGCTTGCATCTCCTCTCCATAATCTCCTCCATCAAATCTATGTCTCCACACAGAGAACCTCTCTGAAAAAATTTCTCCAACAAAATCTTCATTACTGTCAAATAGGTTGTGACTAAAACTGAACCCGCCAAGATGAACACCCGTTTCTAATTTGGCTCCATCATTGAACCACCGAACCTGAACCATTGAACCTGGCTCTATCATCGAACCTTTGAACCTGGCTACATTATTGAACCTAGCTCTGATACCACTTGTTAGGACCGAAAAATCATGTGTCATGCAGAAGCTAATAAAGCAAACCTCGATAGACCATTAGTAAGAAGACAAACGAGAAATATACCAAAAGACACAAAAATTTAACGTGGTTCGGTCAACCGACCTACATCCACAAAAGAGATGAGCAATCCACTATTTAAATATGAGAGTACAAAATATAGAGAGAAACAACCTCAACCAATTCACTCTGGAGGTTTACACAAGTGAAAATGTTTCACTTTTGTCCCACAAATTCTCCCCCTAACCAAAACTCTCAAAACCCCTAGGACTACATTGTGAGGGGAATTATTAAAATAGGAGAATGGAGAAAGAATCTCATCACCTCTCCCCCAAAGCCTATAATTGGGGAGAAAGATTGACTAAACTAAACTTTTAGACGATGAAGAATGAAGAACAATTTACGCCTGGCACTGTTATGGGCCTAATATGGTTATAACACATATTCATACATCATTAGGCTTACTTCTCACGTTATAAAAGTTTGAACCAAAATTCTCTTTTTTAATGAAAAATATATAGAAAAATTTCATAAATACCAACTTAAGATATCATAATCTATAAAATTTCATACCATTTAAGAAATCACAAAAATCTCCTCTCAGAGACATCCCATATCCCCTCTCGGATACATCACCATCCCCTCTCGTATACATCCCTCCCCTCTCGGATACATCTCTATCCCCTCTCGGATACATTTTTGTCCCCTCTTGGATACATCCCTCCATTAAGAAATGTATCATTTGCAGTGTATCAGACAGCCAAGAAATGTATCCGAAAGCAATGGAAAATTCAAGATTTTTATAATTAGAAAAACTTTGAGGATAGGATGTAATTAGCCCATAAATATATGGGATTTCTATAAAATGCCCAAAATATATATTACATTGTGAAGGGAAAAGGGAGAAAAAGAGGGACAGTAAGATTCTCAGAGGTAGTATTCTTCCTAGACTATTATATATATATCAGGAGCGGGATTTGGTGAACAAACGTATGGGTTCATTAGAACGAAGTAAATTTTTGTATAGGAATTTTCATAAATGACTACAGTTTGGGCTTTATTAATAAATTGTAGTTATAGTTTATACATTTATCATTTGTAGCAAGTGTTTGAGATGTCAAGCGACGGTATATGTATAGGCGCATTTAGATTGTATTAATGAGTACACTTTGATTATATACAAAGATACAAACAACAAAAAACTACAGGGGATTGTATGGAATTGTATTTCGTCACTCACTCACTCACTCTAAATTCACATGTCTCATTTGCTCCACTTTATCAATCATTACCGGTACTTTGTATCATGTACGTGTATTCATTCACTTTAATGGTTGTATTAGTGCATACAATTTTATTGGATACAACCATGATAGGTTGTATGCATTCACTTAATTACTCTTGGTACACTAAAGGCGAATACCTAAGTACAAGGTTGAAACACAATGGTGTATACAGGGTACAAACAACAAATAATACATTGCACAATCAAGATGAAAGTACCGAAATACAGTGATTGTCGAAAAAGTCTTCCTTCAGAATATACATAAATACAAGCGAAATACAAAATATACAACAAATATCTGTAAAACGTTTCTGAGGTACAAGATCAAGACGAAAATACATAAATACATAGATTTATCATAAAATCCCTCCTTCAAAAGATACAGAAATATAGTCGAAAACAAACAATTCATAGAGAGATTAATTGTATTTTCTAAAACGTAAGAATAAATATAGTAGAATATATATATATTTACTTAATAATGGAAAGAAAACAAATTTCATTGTTTCTTTAATTTAGATTCATTTATTTTAAAAAATTATCTTTAATTCTAGGAGAAGAAAAATTATAAAATAGGATAAATTTAGAAAGAAATTCAATTCAAAATGACCAGATTAATTGTATTTTCTAAATAATATAAGAATAAATTAAGTATATATTAAGCGTATATATATATATATATATATGAAAACAAATTGCATTGACTAGATTTCTTTAATTCAGATGATACTTAACTATAAATAGTCTCTTTAAATAAATTAGGTAAACTAAATACCCAAGTAGATTCTTTCAACACTTTCCCAACTAATAATTCCATCTGATGACTAAAGCTGGCACTGTCTCACCCATCTTGCCGGTAATCGTTACTCAAGACGACATTCACGACAACTCTTACCGTCGAATTCGTTGTTACAAACTAAAAGCTTCATCGATATTGAGTCGAATGTTAGCGTAGAGATAACTATACTAAATAAAGATGTACTACCAGATGAAGAAAATATGTTCAATCTAACTCCGGTGCCGACAAAGAGTACTCTAGAGATGCAGACGTCGACGTCATCATCTGCATCTCTAGAGTACTCTTTATTATCAGCACCGGACTTAAATTGAACATGTTTTCTTCATCTGGTAGTACGTCTTTATTTGGTGTGGTGGTCTCTACACTAAAATTCAACTGAACATCGATATAGATTTCGTAATGTAACATCAAATTCGACGATAAAGAGTCATCAAGAAAGTCATCATTAATAACGATTACTGATAGAATGGATAATACAATGGCAGCTTGAATCATCGAATGGAGTTATTAGTTGGGGAAGTGTTGAAAGAATTTATTTGCGTATTTAATTTACATGATTTACTTAAACGGTCCTATTTATAGTAAAGTATCATCTGAACTAAAGAAATCTAGTCAATGCAATTTGTTTTCTTTCCATTATTAAGTGTGTGTGTGTGTATATTATGCTTAATTTATTCTTATTATTTAGAAAATACAATTAATCTGGTCACTTTTCTTTCTAAATTTATCTTATTTTATAAATTTTATTTTCTCTTCTCCAATAATTATACATTTTTTTTTAAAAGAAAATAATCTAAATTAAAGAAACATGGTCAATGCAATTTTGTTTTCTTTCCATAATATATATATATATATATTCTACTTAATTTATTCTGATTTTATAGAAATACAATTAATCTGGTCAGCTGAATTGAATTTCTTACTAAATTTTATTTTATATTTTTTCTTGTTTCCTCCTAGAATCATAGATTAATAGTTTGTTTTTTTAAAATCTCAATTAAAAACATCTGGTCAATGCAATTTATTTTCTTTTCATTATTAAGTATATATAAAACTATTTTTACACATTTAATTTTAGATTAAATTAACAAAAAAAAGTTAAAAGATTCATCCGAATAGGTCTATTATTTCAAACTCCCCTCGGATTTTGCAGCGGTCTAAAAAATAACTTTCAAAAGTTGAGGTGGTCACGACTCACGAGAACAGAGGCAGAAAGTACTCCTAAATCGTGTAATCCCTTCTATAAATAAACCTACTTTCCCATGAACTCGTTCCTTCTTATGCAATTTGATCAATGGTTGAAACCAGATATAAGTACGGCACTCCAATTTCACGAACGATTCGAGTATGTTTTCTATTTGCACTTCCTCCATGAGTATTAAATCTTGGGTTTCTCTATCTAATTGTTCAAGTGATCATGAATAGAGATTAAATGGAAAAAAGGTTATCTATATTGCTCTAATAAATCATTGCATAACATGTGTCTATTACATTAAATTTATTTACTTCACCATCGATAATTAATGTCTCAATTGTGGCCAATGCTCCTTTTGGAGTTATTTTTCGTTAAGTTTAGAGTTGAGTTTACGCTCTTTCATCCTCTTTCGAAACCGTAGGAAACCCTAGCATGGGGACGACTTGGTCCAGGTAGTTTTCTGTTTTCTTGGCCACTAAGGCTTCGGTAGATACCAAAAAGTAACCTCTTTTTTTTAGATTTGAATATGGGACTTCATGATTCTCATACCAGACCACGAGACCATATGCTTGGATTTAGTGTAGGTAGGGTTTTATTGAGTTTTCATATCGTAATTAAAGATATGACATTCAAACTTAACTCAATCTCAAAAACTAGTTCATTTCATTCTTCAACCAACATGGACTCTAACACCCCGTTCACGCTCAAGCCTAACTAAAGCATATACGATGAGTATCCAAACTAGGATGAATCTGCATGTGATAGCATGTAAAGACATGATATCTAGGCTTAACTCAATCCTAAAAGTTACTTCAAGAACAGAGGATTGTTCAAGTTCATATGAGCAGACCACTAACTAGTCCATTCCTCAACCAATATTGGACTCAAACACATATTTTTATCCTAACTAGTTTGGGAATTGAGACATAATTGATAGTTTTATATAGTTTCTCCCCGTGTTTACTGAAATTTCGTGGAGACCTTTGATTTTTGAACCGTTAGGCCCTTCTTTCTGTTTGAGGCAATTGACTAGGTGGGCATACACTAGATTTTGCTTCTACAAAGATATCAGTATGGTTGAGTTTGATGGTGCTAATTTGAGAGTGATGTTACACTAAGTATTAATTATTTGTCAAGATATACTCATTATGTTTTCTTTTCACCATCTTATATAAACACTGTCATTTGAGTAAATATTTTTTCTTGTAAGAAATATAGTCATAAAATATGTTCTTCATGTACTAAACATCGTATAGATTTAGCAAGGTCTGAATATTTTAATCTATCAACCAAACAGACTAGCTAGTCACGATTACTAATTTATTTTCCATTCATAGAAAAAACTTCAATACATGCAAGTAAATTTAGTTATGGAGAAATATACAAGTGTTAGCTTTGTTTTCAATACCGACTAACAAGGAAAGTAATTAAAGCACAACCCTAAACTTTTATCTAAAAACTGACATAATTTTTTATCACCTACTCAATCAATCACAAAAAAAAATAATTAAAAAGGCAAAGCATCTTCACTACACAATCAAGAACCAATTTTAGTACAAAATCAAGAACCCCACAAGTTTAAAAGAGAGAGAAAGATAAAAATTAAGGTAAAGACACAAGCTTTAAGTGAAAACATGAAAGAATCAAGAACATGTACAAATCAACCCAAAAAAAAAATACTATCAATAAAGCTTGAAACACTATTACACAAATTAAACACCTTCTTCTTCTTCTTCTTTTTAACTGGGAAAAGGATTAAATTTGTCTTATCATTGTGTAGAACAAATTTAATTTTAATGCTTCTCCCTCTTAAAAAAGAAGAAGAAGATGTTTGTGTAATAGTGTTTCAAGCTCTGTTGATAGTCTTTCTTTTGGTTGATTTATATGTTGTTGATTCTTTCATATTTTCGCTTAAAGCTTGTGTTTGTCTTAATTTTTTATTTTTTTCTCTTTTAAACTTGTGGGGTTCTTGATTTTGCACTAAAATTGGTTTTTGATTGTGTAGCGAAGATGTTTTGCCTTTTTTAAAAATCTTTTGTGATTGATTGAGTAGGTGATGAGAAATTGTGTATTTTTTTTAGATAAAGGTTTAGGATTGTGTGTTAATCACTTTCCTTGTTAGTCGGTATTGGAAACAAAACTAATATTTGTATATTTCTCTGTTACTAAATTTACTTGTTTGTATTGAAGATGTTTATATGAATGAAAAACTAAAGTATTTGTGATCAGCTAGCATGTTTGGTCTATGGATTAGAATATTCAGACACACTAAATCTATTAGATATTTAGTTCAGAAAAAACATATTTTGTGACTATATTTGTTGAGAAAAAATATATATTCAAATGATAGTTTATATAGGATGGTGATAAGAAAATATGATAGGTATATCTTCACAATTATTCGAGAGTGTTGATTTGCTTGTACGGAATGATAATTAATATTGTATGCCAAAAACAACCAATTTTTAGCCCTTCTTTGAGACCATTGGAATATTGTCACTCAGCGATGTGGGGTTACATGTGTATAATTTTTGGAGAATTAATTAAATAAACAATGAGTATTTATATAGTTGATGCTAACTTGTTTGGGACAGAGATAGTATTACTGTTCTTATTATTTTCTTTTTTATGTTCCAATTTGCTAAACATAATATTTTTCATACCAAGATAGACAATTATCGTCTTGAGATTATATTGAGAAGAGAAGGTTTTGCAATAAAGAGACAGAGAGACTTGTTTGTATTATCAACGACCGAAAGTAATACTAAAATTTAGGAAATAGGGTTGATAAAATGTTTAAGTCATTATTATAAAATTAGGAGTAATTTAATATAATCTTATTGATTTATTTGTTTAACCATTAATCAAAATCATAAAATCAAAAGCTAAATCGATAAGCCAATAATTTTTGTACAAGACTATTAATCCAATAAAACTTTTTACAAAATCGTTTAAAATTGGCTAACCTAACAACCCAATGTCAATAAATCAATAGTATTTTTTCGATTCGATTTATCGATTAAATTGATTTTAGCACAACCCTACTTTTTCCCGTTACTATTGTTGCATTGTAGGAATCAGAATTGAAAAATTCAATGTAATTAACACATGCATAGAGATGGCAATGGGGCGGGCGGGATGGAGTAGGGCGGGTTAAGTCTTCCCCTTCTAAGATTTTTCCCTGCCCCGCCCTGCCCGTTTAAGTACAGCCTATTTAGATTCATCCTGCCCCATTTAGCCCCGCTTTGCCCTGCCCCATTTAATCCAATTTTCGTGTTCAGTTTTTTGTTATCAATTGTGTAGTTTGTTCAGCGTAATCATAAGCATGCACATTGTGTAGTTTATCTCAATTGTTTATTAAAGATATGAAGCACAAAACTAATACCACAAATGGAGAACAATTTTTTTCTGCAAATTTCAAAGTTTAGCTGATTTTGCAACTGAAATTGCAAGAAAAAATGATAAATGATCCAAAACTTTGATCTATCCTATTACTTGCCCTTCCCCATTTAATATTTGAAAAATAAAAGCTTTGACCCGCCCTGACCCATTTAACAGATGACCTACCCTACCCCATTTACCCTTCGCCCCGCCCCGCCCTGCCCCAATTGTCATCCCTACACATGCACGAAAGAAGATTTTCAGAAAGGAAAAATAAGATTTTGAAAAAAAAAAGGTCATTGAGCCTGTTTGAATTGACTTATTTCACGTGTTTTTAAATTAAAACAAATATTAAATATTTTTATAATATTTAAATAAAATAAAAAACTATTTTAAAACATTTATTTTTAGATTAAACTAACAAAAATAAGTTAAAAGTTTCATCCAAAACAGGTCCATTGTCCCAAACTCCCCCTCGAAATCGCGTCGTTCCGTCTATAAATAAACCGCCTTTCCTTTCATTTCACTGACAAAAAAAAATTCCTTGTGATGCAATTTGATCAATGGCTGAAACCGGCGATAAGTGCGGCGCTTCAATTTCACGATCGGTTCAAGTATGTTTCCTCCATGAGTATTAATTCTTGATTTCTCTATCGAATTGTATGTTTACCAGTATTCGAATGAAGTGATCATGAATAGAGATTAATTGGAAAAATAGTTATCTATGTGTTCGCTCTTAATAAATCGTTGCATAACATGTGTCTATTACATTACTTTACCATCATTAATTACTGTCTCAATTGTGGCCAATTTCCTTTTGGAGTTATTTTTCGTCGAGTTTCTGCTACTTCATCCTTTTTCGAAACCGTAGGAAACCCTAGCATGGGGACGGCATAGTGCAGATAGTTTTCTGTTTTCTTGGCCAGCTGTAGATACCAAGAAATAGCCTCTCTTTTTTATGAAACTTCATGATTTTCATACCATACCACGAGGCCACTTGCTTGGATTCAGTGTAGGTAGGATTTTATTGAGTTTTCATATTGTAATTAAAGATATGAGATCTGAACTTTACTCAATCTCAAAAGCCAGTTCTGCATTGATAGCATGTAAAGACATGACATCTAGGCTTAACTCAATCCTAAAGCTAGTTCAAGAAGGAAGGATTGTTCAAGTTCATATAAGCAAACCACTAGTCCATTTCCCAATTAATATGGGACTCTTTAACACATATTTTTTAACCTAACTAGTTTGGGAAATGAGACATAATTGATAGATTTTAAGTAGTTTCTCCGAGCGTTTAATGGAATTTTATGAAGACCTTTGATTTTTGAAGCGTTAGGCCCTTCTTTATGTTTGAGGCAATTGACTAGATCGACATACTCTAGGTTTTGCTTCTGCAAAAATATCGGTGTGTTTGAGTTTGATTGTGCTGATTTGAGAGTGAAGTTACACTAAATATTAATTATTGTGCTAAAAAATATTTGTCAGTGTGTTTGAGCACAATTCGTTGTTGTTATAACCCTGAGTGTTGTTAAAAATGTCGGAGGGCTTGGTTTGAAATAATATATGTGAAAATAACATAATTATGGAATTAAGGGCCACGATTAGAAGCTAATTAATGAAGGGTGAAGGCTGAGATTAAACGCAACTTCAGCAGGTGATTATATATACACAACATCAAGCGAGAGTGTTGCTGATTATATATACACAACATCAGCAGGTGATTATATGGAGTATTGCTTAATTTAATTAGCTTAGTTCATCGTAGTTTCTCAATTAATGTGTTGGAGAAGATGAAGGAATGGATGGTCTAGTCCTGATTCTTTCATTATGGATAAGGTTTTTGTCTGATCTGTTATGATTTTTCTGTTATCTGTTGCGCAACCAGTTCATATATTCACTTGGAATTTCTCTGGATTTATTGCTTGAATGCAATTATTTTACAAGCATGACTGATAATAACTTTGTGAATGCTGATGCATATCACAGATGAAAGAGGTGAAGTGTGTTAAACAACCTTAAGTTAAGTTCTCTGGTTGTTAATATCATATATATGTGAGTTTTTATAGAATGGAAATTCAGCTCTACTCCAACAAAGTTTTTATGTGCAACCTGTTAAAAGGAAAATTGATCCAAAAAATTTGAATCTTACAAAAGTTAGAAAACTTGTCAAGATTCCATCCGTATAAAGGTTATGAAGTGCCTCGGAGATGTTGGAGTTATATAGCATATTATGGTATTTAATACTATATTAAGGAGTGAAAAGATGTCAAATGAATGGAAATAGAGTTCTTGGTTCTGATAGATAAGAATAGTGAATATCTTCAAAGTGGAATGAACCATTGTGGTATTAAATTTATGAGACGTCACACAAAGAAACGTTGTGAAAGAGAAACAAAGTATAGACTTAGGGATATTATAGGGGTGACAGAGAACCAGTTTGAGTTTGGGTTTATGCCTGGTGGATTTACGACAAAGGATTTGATAGAGAAGACATCTTCACTTAATATTCATGATAACTAGAGAATCTGTGGAATTCGTTAACCTTTGGGGGAGTATTGGAGAAGGAAGAAAGATGCATGGCTTTTAAATGATATGTACTAAGTAGCAGGAACAAATGTGAGACTAGTGGAGGAGATATGGAGTTTGCCAAAACCATTATGTATTGAGTCTGTACTTTTTGTCCTAATTATGGATGAAGTATAACCTATAGTAATGAAAAGAGAGCTCATGAGAATTCATTTTGCAAATGGTATTATGTTAATTTGACATAAATAGCTAGGGTTAACAAAAAGTTGAAACTGTGGAAAAGTACGATGGAGCACATGTAGAGTTTATGGTGATCTCATTCTCTTCATATTTTGCAGGATATGATAACTGCTCCGAGTCCTGCCACAAGTCCTGTTACTGAAGATGAAATTAGAGCTTTTCTGTCGCAGGGAAGACGTGTGACCTCAATGGATCTTGTCAGACAATTTGGATCTCGTTTAAGATGTAAAGAGGTATGACAACTTGTCGAGACAATTTGACTATTGTGGCTCTCTGACCTATAGAGATTAGGCTTGAAACTGCAGGGAATGTCTTGAAATAAAAAATTTACCAACTTGAAACTTTTGTTGCTGATCAGATGCATGATAGCATCTAAGGCTATTCATATTTGAGTTGATCTTGTGATGAATAAGCATCCAACAACTTAAAGCACAATTAAATATCTGTCGGTCTAACCGCATGTCACTCATGTTTTGGAACTCCTTTTACTTCTTGTGATATGGTATATTCATCCTTCCTTTGACACAGGATAAGGCTGCTTTTGCTGATGAATTGTGGAGGATCTGCAAGATAAGGAAAACCTCTGCAGGAGCTTCCTATGTTGTGTTACGAGAGGGGGGTGAAACATTGGATTCTTTGATAGCAAAGGAGTTCTTTGGTATCAATATCTGAATAATATCCATTACTTGAAGTGGTTCTTTCATTATTCGTTGGAAGGAGACAAAATCATGAGTCATTCAAAGTGAATTCTTAGCCTATTTTTGTACTCATTCTAGAGTCGAAGACTAACCACAAAATCACAAAGAAAATAGATTCGTAAGTTTGATTCCTTGTATAAAACATACGTGTAAGAAATATTCATGTAGAGTGTAGGGATGGATTGATCAACAATTCACATATGAAATATTTGAAAAATAGTTCAGTTCTTCCTATTTTTCCTTTTCTTTTTAATCCTAGTCTTAACGTGGCTCGTTAGCATATCGTTTCATCTTCAATTCTTCATTGTTGTTTAAATGATTATTATGTGTGTTGGAGAGATTACTTCTCAAAAAGACATTACGGGCCTTTAGTTCTGTTTGAAGATCACATCACATGTTACTTTTATTCCCTTTTTTCAAATGAATGGTTGAGTTTCAAAGGGTTGAAGCTCCTCTATTTCAAGATGACATGATTTTAGGAACTTGCAGTTTGCCTTTAGTATCCAGTAAAGCATAGATGATATGGATTAATGGTCAACTCATTTTTATCCGTACTAAATATAAGTAGGTCGGATATTTATCACATTTTAACCTGCCCTTTTGCCAGGCGCGTTAGTGAGAACATATTTATATGCAAATCGATATGAAAGCAGTAAAAGTATTATCACGAAAACTTATTACTCCTATGAATATCCAAAGAAAACCAGTAAAGGTTCTTACAATGTATCTAGATTTGCCACCTTCATTGGATACACATCCATATAACGCGCGCTCCTATTTGTCTCAAAATAGAATATGCAAAAACAGTCACTGTTCCTAACAATGGCCGAATATCAACACCTGTTGAGCTCCATTTACACCTATTGAGGCACTGTCACTCAACTTAGTGTGATGGTTTTATCCCTGTCTTTGTTCTTTACTCCATTTTTTAAACCAGCAAGTACGGACTGCTACTGTCTTACTGAAAACCAAATGGTCGATCCTCAACCACTAGAGTTGTATCCCTGCTCTAGAACAAGCAACTTTCTCTACCAGAACCACATATACTGAAACTGAAGAACAAACTTTTACGTCAGTTACTTGGATAGGGACTATTTTTTAATAAAATCTCAAAGAGAACGATCATTATTTTCATGTATAGGAGGGTTCACACTTGACCTATGGCAGAGAACATGGTCATAGGTTGAGTCTACTGAGTTAGAAAATTGGAAAAAGCTTAGCGAAACAGATTCATTCATTAAGAAGGAACCAAAGATGAACCATGCCATTGATTACTGGTAGACACACTTCCAAAAGTCAAGAATAACTTGACCTCAGCTCAGTGTCTCTGGGTGTAGATGAGGTTTTTTTTAAAGGCACTTCTTCAAGTTGTGCGATCACTTTGAGTATTTTGATATGAGAGCATTGTTGAATAGAACAGGTTAAGGTCCGAGCAACAAGGAAACACCACATTCAAAGGGGAGATCATGCTTCATTCTGAATGGAAACTGATCCAAAGAAGAAAAGGAGGAAAGCAGCTATTTTTACCATCAAGATTCTGAAAGATACAAAAACTTTTGTGTTTGGCATTATGTTCCGTATCTTCTACATGTTTCATCGGGTTGAGAGGGATGATCCGCTGATAGTTGCCTGTATCGGTGTCCTAGATAAAATGCTGTCAGTATCCACATCAAGCAGACCTGAAAGAAGTGCCAAAGTTACATTGAACACTCAACCTTTATTTCTCTGAGGCTTTTCAATCACTAAATAGAAGTGTGCAGTAGTGTGTATCCAATCATCTGGAATTGTATAAACGAAGACGATAATTTCAAGACATTAGGAGTAGTGTTGTCAAGAAGGGTTTTACTTACAGGCAGGGCATATAGAGAAACAGCTGATGCCTTGCCATTGAGAGTGCTGAAGAGTAGCTTGTACACTGCAGCTGCTGTAGCATCCCCAAGTCTTTGAACAATCACATCTATGCATACCTGCATAGACACGTTGGCATACCACAAAAAGAAACAATAGAATCATTCTACTGCTAGGGATATTCAAGTGAACACTTATACCCGCAACAATCCTTTCAAGTGTCATGAAACACTTGTGCAGACCTAATAAAATGATGTTAACCTACTAGCTTTGCTATATCCTATCAAAAAGATTTTAAAAATTGGAAATCAAGAAATGCTACAGACAGGATATTCACAATTCAAGCTGCTGCTAATATGTAAGATGGAACCATGAATCTTTCAGGTCACTATTTTTGTACCATACCTTTGCTTTATACTTCTCGTCCTGTGAGACAACAGTGAAAAGAAGCTCCCTTGCAGGCCTGGTAATGACATATGTGACCACCTATCGTAAAAGACAACAAAATATGAGGCTCAATTGCATAAGTGTATGCCTACTTATCTTTTATTCGTCGCAAAACCTGTTGGCACGGCTTATTCAGTACACCTAAACTTTTCTTTGTTCTAATTATCCACCACATACTTGGGTTTCTGATAACCTCAACCCCTTGGATGGTGATGCAGGAAAGAGTGTGGATACATTCTCTTCTAAGGGCATGAAAGTAAAGAAAATTGAAAAATCAGCTTCTGAGTGAGGTACTTTCCAACCATTAATTGCCACATAGATAGTCTATTGGTTCCATTTTCTCAAAAAAAATAGAGTCTATTGGTTCCAATTGTCTCTTTCTCCTGGCTTCTTCATAATATACAAGGCATATTTAACCCCATCTTTGAACTTCTTTTTATTTCTCCTTTCAAAGGAAAAGTTTATCTGTTTCAACTGTGTATTTCTTCTTTTTTTTAATACCAAAAATGTAAAAGAATTGGCTGAACACCATTATTTTTAGCCAAATAGAAAAAGTTTTAGCTACAACAATGGGTTCTAATTGTATATTTCTTTCTATTTCTTCTTTGGCTACAATAGCTATTTATTCCTATTCTGTATTATTATGTATTATTATTCGGGACAAATCTGTGAAAACCATAGTTGAAATTTCATTATATTTAGCCAAATAGAAAAAGTTTTAGCCAAAATAATGAAGTTTCAATTGTGTATTTCTTTTTGTTGCTTCTTTATATGTGATGTCTATTCATTTCAACTATGTAATTTTTCTTTTTCGGGACAAATCTGTAAAAAAAAACCTTGCTAGAACTTCATTATCTCTTGCCAAATAATCAAAGCTTTAGACAATATAATATATAATAGAGTACCAACAGTGTAATTCTTTTTATTTCTTTTTTTTTTTTTTTTAAACTGGTAACTTTGTATATTCCTCAAAAGAGAGTACTAAAACAGTACTGGACAATATTTACACATGTACTTCAAATCCTACTATTTTTTCCTAAATTGAGTCTGGTACATCAATTACGGAGATAGTGTCATTTGAGTATAACTGATTACACCAAAAAGAAATAGTAGCATAAAACAATATAGCTTGACTTTTTGCATACTGTTCTCTATACTATCAAAAGTTCTAGGTCTTGTATCCTGATATATATCCTCTAGTATCCCACCAACAGAAGACCATAGTAGATCATTGGACTCCTCAAGGATGGAACTTCATCTTTAGAAGACAATTAAATGACCGGGAGATTCAGAGGATAGCAGATTTTTTAAACACCATTGGGCAATTTAATGGACTAGAAGGGGGTCAAGACATTTTGTGGTGGAAAGGCAATCAGAAGGGCAGTTTTAAGGTGGGCTATGCATACAACTGGCTGAACCACCCCACAATCAGCCTCACAGTCACTGGCCATGGAGAGGAATCTGGAAGTCAAAAATCCCACTCAAAGTGGCCAGTTTTGTCTGGTTGTTAGCCAAAGAAGTTGTACTGACTCAAGACAACTTAAAGAGGAGGTGGAT